>PVKE010031857.1:0-18805 GCA_004027555.1 Craseonycteris thonglongyai
CAAAATGGAATTTGTTAGATGAAAGGGATAACTACTGAATACCGAAAAAGTATTCTCTTTGAAAGCATTATTCTCTGGGTATTATGACTAAACAAAAAATGACTGTAGAGATATTGACAACTTGAGTTTTCAAATAAATTTAAGTTCAAAGTCAACATGAATCCAAATGCAATCTTAGAATATAAGCAGCTTATTAGTTTTTCAGTTTTATTATGAGTAGATACCCAACACTATCAATTGTCTGATAAAATACTTAATATGGCAAATAATAGCAACTTGGAAGAAGTAGAGACAACTCAGGGAGAAGAAAATTATATTTATGTTAATAGATATACATGCATATATAAATGTATAGAGAGTTGATTTTTATCAGTTGTGGTAGGTGTGCTGTATAAATTTGCTGCAACATTGAATCAGAGAATACTGAAACATTGCTTCTAGGGGAAAATACAAGGTTAGGTCCCTGTGAGGTTCTCATGACATTTTAGTCAAATAATCAATATATAACCAATAAGAATCATAAAAATGTTAAAAATTGGCAGTACATATATTACAAAAAGGGCACTTATTTATAGTATGAAAGCTTAAACAAGACAAAATATCACCTCGTTTTATCTCAGCTGGGAATGTGAATCACTTGACTCAAACTCTACATGTCTATGAATAATCATATTGTCATTTAAAAAATCTATAAATAATAATAAGGATCAATGGTGTGCATGTGTGTTCATAGAACAGAAAAATAAATAGAAAGCACTAATGGAAACCTCAATAGTATGTTAGAAAATAAAGTTAAGGTACTATTCCAGGAAAAAAACAAAAATGCAAATAGATGAAAACCAGGAAAGAAAGTTTAAGAAAGGAAAAGACAAGACCCAAAAGGCCCAACGTCTGAATAAATTTTCCCTGAAAGAGACAACACACAAAATAGGTAGAAGAAAATCAGAATTGAATGATATGAGTTTCTAGATTGAAAGGCTTATAGAGTTTTCAACAAAATTGATGAAAACAGATCCACTTCAAGGAGCATTATTGTGAGATTTCAGAATGCTGGAGACAAAGAAGCAATTTTATAAACCTCCAGAGAGAAAAAAAGAGTAATATAAAGGATCAAGTATCAAAATGGAAGCTGACTTTTCAAGATTAGACAGGGAGTAATATAGAGATTGAGTAATTTCTTTAAATTTTTGAAGGGAAAGAAATTCTCTGCCAGAATTCAATACCCAGACAAATTGTCAATCAATTGTAAGGGTAAATATTAAAACATTTCCTAACATTTAAGGTCTCAAATATTTTGCTTTCATTGAACACTTTTTCAAAAAGCCAATAGTAGATAATCTGTACTAGAGGAGGTAATAACCTAGGAGAAGGAAGACACACACTTCAGAAAACAGGACAGTCAACACAGTAAAGAAGCAAGCAAATCTTCAGGATGATAAAGAAGGGAAATTCCAGGATGATAATAGTGCCCCCAGGGTTGAAGGGAATCAGTCCAAACTGAAACATGGTGACTCAAAAGACAGACATGTTGAAGGTTGTTATCATCAAGATTTATACTGTAATACTAAATAGTTTAAATCTGACTGAATGGCTAAAATAATTGTTAATTCAAAATAAAGTATATCATTACAGAGGTAGTTATGAGACACAGAGAATAGGGAACCCAAAAGGAAGAAAAAAGCAAAAAAACAAACAAATATATATATATATATATTTTTTTTTTCTTTTTTTTCTTTTATTTATTTATTTATTTATTTTTTAAGGATGATAGACAAAGAGAAGACCCAGGATGATAGTTATGAAACAGGACTACAGATGTCTCAAAATAAAACAGAAACAAGGAATTGAAGAGTTATTGATGGAATTTATTTTATGAAAAATTAATCTGACCAGTTTTTAGAAGATGTTTAAACAATTAACAATACAATACAAAAATAAATAATAAATAAATAAATAAATAAATACTGAATAAATAAACTAAAGTATGTATTAACTTTAGAAAAGAGCTAAAGATAGGAAACAGAATTTTACTATGACATAATACTCAGGTGTGAATAATATTTTCTGAGACATAACAGCAGAGACTGAATATAGATTCAACTTAAAAATGTAGTACTATATCATGAGTATGGGACAGTGGAAACATTGCTATTAGAAAGCCAAAACCTACTCTATCAATACAAGAAGTCAGAAGGTAATATTTAGAATTGATAAATCTAAGGTAAACAATATAACACCATTTAAAAAATATGAAAATGTGTAAACACCAAAAGTAACAGGTAAAACAGTCAAAGTGGTTGCTTTTGAGCAAGAAGACTAAAGCAAGGGAAAAGGACTAGGGCAAGGACACTCTATGCTTTTCAATAAGATTCTTAGTAAAATTTAATGATAAATTGTGTACATTTATTTTTAGATTAATTAATAATTCAGTTGAAAATATTGCACTGAATTCACAGTTCTTCCAGCAGAGAAATAATTTAAAATGGATTGCTAATAACAGTAATTATGGAGGTAATTGATAGTGTCATCTGGTTCAACAATTTTGACCAAATTGATTGCTTACTCCAGGTACTGTAGTTGTGCCTGTACCAAAGGTATAACAAAGGAAACTTTCTGGAGCTAGATTCCAGCTACCCAGATCTCCCAGTATTTTGGCCAAGAGTGCCTTTCACTTAGCAGAGTTATGACTAGAATTTGATCGCAATAAGTTAACCTTTCGTTTAACTTAACTCCTAATGTTAAATTGGTACTGAAATCTATTTATAGGATTTTCCCATTTCTACTTTCTTCCAGGAATATTATCTGACATTCTAAACTTGGGGAAAGTTAGCATAAAGAACCTCTAAATCTTGGCAAAAAAATATAAGTTATTAGAGGTCTCTTGAGTAAGACCAAGCTGTGGGATGTTTTAAGGTTGACCTTCAAGATCATCTTTTCCAAACCCTTCATTATGTGTTACAAAAAACTATAGCCAAAAAAGGCTAAGTGGTTTATCCAAGGCTATACAGATATTAATGGCACAGTAAAGATGAGAACTTAGGTTCCCTACCACTATATTACACTACAGTATCCTACATCAAGCCACACTACAAAACATAACACAAGAAAATATGGCTCTATACTTCCTTGTGCTACCCTACCCTACATTACACTGCACTATACAATATTACACAACATTACTCTGTACTGTACTATACTATGCTACACTACACTGTGACAAATTATACCACACAATACAACACTATAATGTACGACATTATACCACACATTACTATACTATTCTGTATTCACTATTTTGCCCTACAGTATAATACACTACACTACACTACACTAACCTACACTATGTTGTTAAAAATAAATCTGGAATGAGTTTTTAAAATATATTATTTATTTATTTATTTATTTTTGACAGAGAGAGAGAGAGAGAGAGAGAGAGAGAGAGAGAGAGATACAGAGACAGAGAGAGAGAGATACAGAGACAGAGAGAGAACTGAACTGGGTGAGCTCCCAGTTCAGCATACGGGTCCGCATGGGCCGGGGCCAGGATTCGATCCCCGGTTCCCGGCACTGCAAAGTGAGCGCTTAACCCACTGAGCCATCCCGGCTTCCCCAGAAAGATTAGTTTTGTTTTCTTTTTTTTGTTTGTTTTTTGTTGTTGTTGTTGTTTTTGAGAGAGAGAGATACAGAGACAGAGAGAGAACTGAACTGGGGGAACTCCCCTTTTCAGCATATGGGTCTGCACAGGCCAGGGCCAGGATTCGATCCTCAGTCCCCAGCGCTGCAAAGTGAGCACTTAACCCACTGAGCCATCCCGGCTTCCCCTGGAATGAGTTTTAACCTTCAATCTTCTAGATGTAATCCATAGCAGTCCACCAAAATCCCCAATTTACAAGCTCAGTCCATCTTAAATTTTGAGCTGATACTGACCCTATCCTTGTACATCTTGCAGTAGGCTTTGGGATTCAATTACTTTCAGTGTAGCAGACAGTCTTGATTTTTTCTAATTTCCTGGATTGTGTTGGATGACAATCCAGTGTCATTGCCCCAGGAATGATCCCTAGGCTCTTCTATTATTAACTGCCCACCTGTAGGTGCTCCTTTTTGAAGACTGAATATTATAGATCACTCCCTGTGTTCAAGTCCTTTCTGCGTGCTGTGTTTTATAGGAGTGAGATTTGCTTTTAGTGCCCTTTCTAACACTAAGCAGATCCCCAGCTCCCTCTTTGGACTAGGAAGAAAAATATAGCCTTACTGTCATCTTACCTTATCTCTTACCCCGATGATTGGAAATGTACACAGGAACATGAACCAAGAACATGATTTCCGTCTCCAGTAGCAGCAGCAGTGGTGATATTATCTTACCACCAAGAAAGAGATTTTTGAAAGGAAATTTTCATTAGGCTAAAATCTTGGTCCTTGAATTCAGATTTGAATTTAACATTTACCAGTCTAAGGAGACCTGAGTACTAGTTTCCTCACAAATGAAATGGAGATAATAATGATATCAATCCTATAGGATTGCCTTGAGGATTAAATATAACTAGTACAGCAGGCTTTTTGCACAGTATGTAATGTATAGTTAATACCAACAAATGTTAGATATTAATATATCACTTTATCCTTAAAAAAATAAAAGCCTTGGTAACATTATCTGAATCTAAGGTTCAGAAAGAGTGAGTAATTTGTCTATGATCATACAGTTAGAAGGGGGTAAATGAGACCAGCTATACCAACACTTTTTACATCCTTCCCCCTTTTGATAATTAAGCCTCTGTCTGATCTGGATTTCTGAACAATGCTCTGCCAACATGTTGGGTAGCTCCAGTTTGGATCCCCCCTGCTGGCAGGCATCTGCCTGAGTCGTGATGGGAGCATGTTGATCCCTATTGGACCCATGCCTAGCCCACCCAGCATTAACTTTTCTGCCAGAATATACAGCAAGGACAGATCTCTCAGTTCCTGTTCCAACCTACAAAGCAGGGCTGGTGCCAACTCTGCTCCTTGCCCCAGGCTTGTCTGGCTGGTGGTAGGCTGCTCTGATTCACCAGAGGATCCTGAGTTCTGACTAATCCTTTGTTGGATGTCTTTTGCAGGGTCAACATGATAGCCACAAATGGGGCTGGGGTGGGAGACGGGGGAAAAAAGAAAAGATAAAAAGGAAGAAAATTTGTATTTTTTATCAACTCAGTGAAGACAACAGGAAATGGCTCAGTGTTGATTAACCACCTCATTGTCCCAAGTAAAAGGAATGGATAATCTCTTACTGAGTGATTGAAGAGTTAATCATGACCAGTCAAGAGTTCATCACCCAAATTTCCATGTCTGAATTTTGGACAATTCCCTTTGTTTCATCATAGCATATTCAATTTAGTGCCTGTGTCTATATTAATAACATGAAATGCAATTCCCTTTGCCCATTATTATCTTTCATTATGGTTTTTTTCCAAACCTCAGGATAGGTTTATGCTTCTAGCTGAATTATTACTCAGTGAATCTTCACCAAACTGTGTTCTGTTCCAAGAATGACACATCTTTTGGGGGATGATTCTCTACCTAACAGAGGTGGGTAGGAGGTCAGGGGAAGCCCCTACCTAGGAGAAAATAGTTTCTTTGTGTGCTTGAAGATAAACATTCAGATGATGAACAGCCTGATTTGGAGGCTGTGAGTGGGTGAGCCACTCCAGTGAAGTCCTCTTCAACATTCCCTCATAAGGAGAGATTATGAATTTAATGAGCAGAAGAATTCTGACAAGCCCTAAAGCCAAAGGCAATTAGTGAAGGTTGAATTACTTGAATTCCTTGCAGTTATGAAATCATTCCATCCTAATGAAATAATACATGCATATATATTTACATTTTATCTGTATATCTATATCACACACAGGGCTATATTCTATTCTTTTTGTTTATTATTTTTTTTTTTTGCATATATGAGCATTTCCTATGGTGTGTTCAGTGGCCTGATAATATTAGGAGAAGCTACATGAAAGAAAAGTACCATGGTCAAATCTGATTGGAAATGCCACATGCTAAGCCCTCTCATTACTATGCACATAAGATTTAGAATATTACATGGAATTATGATTTTGTTTAATTTTATTGATTCCAACATTCCAGATGTTTGAATATAAAATCTTTTTCTCTATTGTAACACTTATTAATATCTCAAGGAAACAACTCTTCATACAATATGCATTTTGAGAAATGATCATATGCTGTGATGTGGCAGTTAAATTATGGAACAGACCAAAATGCTTATCTCTTTGGTAATGCCAGTGCTTTAAACATTTTGACACTCATATTTTACTTTACTCAAGTTGCTCTAAGATACTATATGATGATTTTTAGAACAATCTAAGTCGTGGTAAAGCTCAGTTCTTTGAAGAGGTTTGTTTTTTTTATAAATTGTCTTCATTCAAATCTATGTCTTCTGAATGAGGTCATTGATTAAGCCATGCAATTATAAGTCACAGCAAAGTATAATACCTTTGTATAAGTGAAAAAAGTAAGAGCTTTTGAGATCTTTGTCAGTTCATAACTAGATTTTATTAAACGAATTTCAGGCTTGAGTTCCCTAACTTTGCCCTTTCCCTGCTTTAATCAACTTCACCAGCAGAACAACCTTTCTAAATTCAAATAGTAGTCAGTCATTGTCCTTGATTAAAGCCTTGATTATTCCCCAGGTCAAATCTTTCTTATAATGCCTGATTTTAAAGATCTTCAAGAATCCCCATCTATTCAACCTTATTTTACTCCACTTTCTTAATCTCTGAAATTGCCTGCTAGTGTTCTTCCCATCTCACAGTTTCCCAGGTTCTTCCTGTCTTGTTCTGATGCCCTGAAATATTCAAATTTTTCCCTTGAACCAATCCATCATTTTTTAAGATCCTTTTTTTTTCTTACCTTTCTTGAAGCATTAATGGAATATGCAAATATTTATTAATATAATTGTTCTCTAGATGTCTTTAAGATTTCAAAACAATATCAATGGTGATTATATTTTCTAAACTCAAAATACAAATGTTCAGTCTAATGAAAAGAAACCTGTGAAAGAATGATGTAAAATATTAAAAATCAATGTAGTTCTGGAATATATGAGATATCCCAGAATATCAGAAACAGTCTCAGATATTTGTGATACATTCTTATATGACACAATTTAGGAAAAATGATTTATTCACATATAAATTCACATTGCTGACTCTCAACATTTCAAGTCATTAGATGCTAAAGAGTCATATTATTTTAGTCCTTCTGACCTCCTCTTACACATAATAATAGCACATGCATAAGCTGCTCAGATGTTTTCTCCTGTAAGAAGAGTACAAAATAAATTAAATTTTAAGCACTTTCTAAAAATGTATTGATCATTTTATATTTCAGGATTGCATTGGGCACAATTGAGCTAAGCAGTTTCTGCCTAAACTAATGTTTTGTCCATTTCTTCAGTTTTACATTTCATCTTACAATAAAACTCTTTCCTCACATAACAAGGCCATCCATTGGAGAGAGAGGCACAGAGCATCTTGTGCAATTCAGGAATCTACTTCATCCACTTAAACAGGAATTTCTCCCAAAATAATAAATCAGGATTATGTAAAAAAAAAAAAATAAGTCTGTTTGTACACCTATATCCCTCTATACATTTATCATATTGTTCTGAAGGGACCAGGGGTCCACAAACTATGGCCCATGGGCCACAGGTGACCTGCCAAAAACACTTATCTGGCCCGCTGGGTGTTTTAGCCAACGCTGCCTGTCCTGCTTAGCAGCCGACTCGTCCCGGGCCCACAGAGTGCGTGTGTGGACATGCTGAGGGACAGTGAACTGGCACCCTGTTTAAAAAGTTTGAGGATGCCTGGGTGAGCTATGACCACTTTCTGGAAAACTCAGCATTATGTAATATGTGATTTAGCCTCTGGCGAAGATTGTAGACATAGTGTTAGACCAACACTTTATGTGATGAAGATGAGGAATCAGTGTTTCAGCAATTCCAAAACTGTGGATCATGAAATGCCATTTCTGAGCCCACATTCTGTTCCCTGTCTGTGTGTGTGTGTGTGCAGCAAATTGACTCATTAATTATTACAAAATTCTAGTTGACTGGCATATCATAATGGCAGATCTTAGGTTCTACCCAATTGCCTTACACATTTAAAAACATTTAAAAATTCAAACAAACTTGTCTGACTGTTTCTTTTCATGAATCTCACATTTTCCATCAAAGATCAGAAGCTTTAGAATTTGAGTCACTTCTCTAGGACAAAAAAAGTCTCTGACGCTCATGGTAGGACAAAACCCACATGTGTGTGAAGATTAGAAATGAGCAAGGATCTATTAATAGAAGGAGCACTTTTTGTTCTACTGCATACATTTTGATACTGAAGAATATTTATTGTTGTTATTGTATTACGATGATGGTGATAATGATGTCCATTTGATACTAGTATGCTGTAGCGACTATAAAACCTTTATTCTGAAAAGTGTTTTCTTCAACTGATGTCTTAGGTTTCAGAAGTTTATACATGAAGCTGGCACTTGTTATTGTATTATTATTAGGATGTCCAGATGATACTACTATAGTATGCTGCAATGACTATAAAACCTTTACTATGGAAAGTGATTTCCAACTGATCTGTCAGGTTTCAGAGGTTTACACATGAAGCTGGTAGTGAGGAAAGAGGAGGATAGTCACTGGACTAATCACAGTAGCCATCTGTAATATGACAATTGGCAGAAATTTAAAGGACAAAGCTAGATTGATCTCTTACACTGGAGCAAAGTAAAACATACTTAGCCAGTTTTCCAAACTCATAGAAACTAAAATAAAGGTATATATTTAAAGTTTCATCTATTTTTTGTCCATTCATCACTGAATCACAAATATAGAAAACGTAACAAAAAAAAGAAAATAATGTGTACTTGTTTTCCCCGAACAGAGGATCTGTATTTATACTTTGGGTCACTATATAATTTTTCTTCCAAATCAGGTCAGTTTTAAAAGGAGAAAGATTTATGTGATTTGGAGAGAAACCAGAGTATTCAGGTCAGTTTTAAAAGGGAAAGGGACCATTGTTAGTACTTATTTTGGAACAACAGATGTAAATTGTGACATTATAGTAAACTGGGATTTAAAATTCAGATGTATTTGAAAGCATGAAATATATTAAGATATGTAAAATAAAATAACACATAGATTATCCCAAAGTGAATAATGGTCTCAGATATTTAAAAAAAAATTATAGCCTTTCTTTGAACTCAAGACAGTAAAATTTTCAAACACACTTATTGTTTAAAACAAACAAACAAACAAACAAACAAAAAACCAGTTGTATGACCAGATCATAAACTCCAGTGTTTGTCACAAATAGGATAGAGCAGGGGTGTCAAACTGGTGGCCTGCAAGCTGCATGAGGCCCCCGAGGTAATTTTTTGTGGCCCACGATACTCTGAAATAAAATGAAAATAGAAAAAATTGTTAGGAAGAAAATAGCGCTTAGGGGAGATTGAGGTAATACTGTACACACAATTCCCTCGTTAACCCTTACTACTGAAGACGAGTATACACGTAACCCAGTGCCTTTCCTGGGGGCCTGTGGGCATGTATAAACATGCTAACTCAGTTCCGGTGATGTTTGTAAATGTGATGTGGCCCGTGTGAATCTTGCCTGTTGCACTAAATGGCCCGTGTTTTAATTGAGTTTGACATCCCTGGGCTAGAGGAAGAGCCTAACCTTAACTCCACCAGGGCCTTCTCTCCCTCCTCCTTGGTGATTAGTCATGTTATGGTGTTTAAAACTGAAATACTCATTTTAAATACTACAAAAATGTGGCACAAAGCGCAGGCAAGGCATCTGTTCCAGCAAAATGTTATGTTTTGATCATTTTCAAAAGTGATTTTTCTGTTTTTAAAGAAAGTGTGTGGACATGGAGATGAGTCAGTCAATCTGAGGGGTACTGTATGCTGGGTTATTTTTGAAAGCTGTAAAATTTAAAAATAAATGGAAAAAAATAATTTTCCTTAAATATTATTTCAATTTTATTCTTTGACTTGGTATTCGTTTTCCTTTTTAATCTTTCCATAGCATCAGATTCATTGTCAGAGGAAAACACATGTCATCTCGAAGGCAGCTATGGAATCATCATCATATGGAAAGCTACATGCAGGCCTACAAAGATGGTTACACTCATATTTGGAGATCTAGGTCACCTTTATTTGAAAAGAATGGCATAGATAATGCAAAAGTGATTTACATGGGTATATAAATACATTTCTTATTAAAATAGTTCCTGATTACATAAATATTTCCAAAATCAACCTATGCCCTGACTAGGACTTCTACTGTTTTAATAGTATAAAACCTACTACTCAAGTGCGATTGTATATAAACTATATTATAACCTCGATATTTAGGTTTCAGTCACTTCAAATCTAATATTTATGTTTTTAAATAAGAATTACATAGCCTCAATATTTTAAAATTCTCATTTATATACCCCTTGATTTTCTAAATAAAATACATTTAGTATATTCACATTGAATGATATAACCTGATAGTAGGCTATTGTCCAGAATTAGAATACTCAGAAACTTCAATGTAGTTCCCTGTAGTTACTATGTACTATAGTAAAACAGAATTTCAATAAGATTTCTCTTACTTTCTGTATTATCTTTTTCAGTCTTACACTATATCTATTTCACAGAGCCTCAAAATTAAATTATAGTTTATTGTCTGTAAATATTCATGTGTAGTTTGGTTTCATTTTGAAAGTTTGAGGCCCCACTAAGAGGGTTTCCCACAGGTTCTAACAGAAAGTAAATTCTGACTTGCTGTGCTTTTCCCAAAGCAAATCATGTTACTTTCAGTGTCATTTCTTTATCTAGAGAACTGGAGAGAAATGACAGTTCTACCTCCTAATAGATTACTAAAATTTTGAGATGTGAGAAATTATTTGCATTTATGAAGAACTTAGAATTTACCACCACATCAGTTGAAACAATTCAGAACAGCTACTTATGCAACTATTTTTATCTTTATCTCTTCATTTCAGCCATCTAAAGCAACATAATCAATTGGCCAACTATTCTGAGATACAAATTAGCTCTTGAGAAAGCCAAAACACCAGATTGGCTGTTTTTTTTTTAATTGATCTTTTTCACAATATGAAAATATTGGGTGAAAATGGAAAAACTTAGTCAAAGATCCAGATGTTTGATCCTTCCTTTGCCAAATAGCCACACATTTTGTATCATTCAGATTTGGAACTGAATTTCTCAGCTTTCACCAGAAAGCCTGTCATCATATAGATATAGCCTTAGAGGAACTGTAAACATGAAACTGATATGGTCCCAAGAAAAGCATCTCTTTTACTCAAGATAACAGTTGCTTGTACAATCTGCTGTTTTTTTCCTTACTAGGCAGCTTCCTGGATAGAAAGGGCACAAGAACCATTGTTCAAAATCCTAGAGTGTTCTCTTCTTTATTTAGGCCTAAGAGTGCTTAGAAAGTAGAATACCTGTGCTGTAAGCCAAATAACAGCCATGACAAGAAGAGCTTCTTTCCTGAACTGACCCACTTAATAATTCAGATATAAATGCAAGATCTATAATTACAACATGGAGAGAGGCATGACCCAGACCCATGTTTTCTGGTTTGCTTTGTCCTTTTGTACACTAAGAGTTCTTCTATTAGACCTCAAAATGGTGTACATTAAGCTATTCTAGTGTACTAGCAACATTTACATAGTTCAAATGGGCTTAGCAAAAGTAAATAATATTACGCTCATGTGTCTGTTAGCACGGGTGGCGTGGAGAAGGTTACAAGTTCAATGCATTGTAATTTTACCTGTTTTTGATGGCTGAAATTTGTTTGCATTGCTGCTTCTACATCTGAGAACATATTAATTCAAAGACACCACCGCAGTATGTATTATCTGTAAATTTTCATTTTTCCTCTTTGGATTCACTCCTCTTGAAATATCACATTTTAATTATGTTCATAGCAATGACTTCATTGCTTCTTCACTCAGCAGCAGCCAACTCATTTTCCCCTGATGGTATGATGACCTGTCCTTGTGGGAGAAACCCATCTGTTTATATTCTTTAAGCTGTAGCTACATAAGGAGCAGGTTTTGTATGTTTTGAAACTGTCTTTCATCATTTCACTACTCATTGCTTGCCTCGAAAGAAGAAACAAAGAAAATAGAAGAAAATCACTGCATTCAATAAGCATTTCCAGAGAAACCAATAAACAGTAAGCACACTTGGAATAAAGACCATGGTCTGAAAATTTTCAAGGGCCATGTATTTCAACCCATTTAAGTATTTGATATTAGTGTCAAATATGAGCATAAATCGTTTATCACCGGGCTTGATACACTCTTACGATATAATAAACAGTAATTGTATTGTATATTGAGATTATATCTGAAGGAATCAAGAGATAAAATAGTATGTGACTCTTGGTAATGTGTGAGCGTTAATGAACACTTCATTTGCAGCCTAATTGTCTATCTGATTCTAATAAAATGCTTATGAAGAAAAGTGATTCCACCCATCTGGTATAAATTCCTGGCTCAACAGTAAACATAGATTGAGATGTACTAAATAGAATACCTTCAAAAGAAATTTTGTACTGTCCACTTACTTTTACTAATAATTGGGGAAGATTATTTTCATCTGTCACATGGAACCTTTCCAAGAGAGGGTTTTTTCTAGAAAGAATGCTTTGTTCATTTGCAGAATCTTGATTCTACCATGAACGAAATAGTCTTCACTAATGATGGCCAATAGTTAATTGTGGGAATTCTATATAATGACATAATAATTCAGATTTGCATCCAGAGCAAAAAATTTAAGTTCAATCCTGGGACAGAGTTGGCAGAAGGTCAAAAAAGTATCCTTCTCAATCCATAGTAAGGTACATCTTTATAAGGAAGAATGGATATAATTCCTCAACACATAGTAGCTTAGCAAAGAACTAGGTAAATACCCATGAAGATACAAAGCACTGTCTAATCTGAGCAATGTCAAATTTAGCCCAATTCCAGAAACTCATTAATGATACTCAAGTGTAGCCTTAAAAGTAACTGTTCTGGAATGAAAAAAATTTAAATTGGCAAAAGAGCCTTAAGTTCTTCATGAACAGTAGGGCACTGGAGATAGTTTACGAGTGTCTTGTCTCCCTAAGGTCTAAGAGTTTGGAGGTAAGTGGAGTCCTCTTTATCACTAAGAGTTTACTACTGCAACTTCACTTCCCAGTCCCACCATAGGATGCAGATTGCATAGCTAGTCCTCCTGCTCAGGTCACAAGTTTCCTCCACCAATTTCTACACTTTTCCTTCAAATTCTGTTCAATTTCTTTTTTCCTAGTTCACAGAGATTTGAGCCCGGTTATGGACCACACTCACATTGTAAGGCATATTAACATTATTTGGGGAAAAAAGGGGGGAGGGTATAGTAAATGTACTAGAAACAAAGAAGATTAAAAAAAAAAGGAAAATTACATTAGGCTCAAAAATTTTCCCAGAGGGAAAGAAGTATGTTAGATATTGATGTTAGACCACAGTTTTTCTTTTTTTCTTTATTAAGATTTATTGGAGATCCAAAATATGGCGGCATGAGAGGAGAACGCCAATAACTGCCTGGGAAGGGCCTTGTGAACAGAGGGGAATCCACAGGGGAAACCCTGAGAAGAAACTTCAACTAAGAGAACCACACAATGCAGAACAACACCCAAAGGTTAGAGAAAAAAGGGGAGAGCGGGAGAGGAAAGGGGAAGCAGTGGTTCCAGGACAGAGACTCAGAGCGCGGCCTGGGGTTGGCAAAAACAAAGGGGGATTGGGGGACTACAGTCAAAGTGGAGCTGGATCAATGGCGGGATGGAAGCTGAGACCTAGGGAGCGTGGAATCCCCACAAGACTGTGGACAATTTAACATCCGAACTCAAGGGAGAGCACACAGTGCCCTAATCAGATCACAGAGCCTAAAGTGAAACAGGGACTGTGGAGCAGGGTGGCTGCACTTTCCAGCGGGCGGGGTGAGAGCAGGGCAACAGCCCACAACAGCTCAGCACCCCTGATATACGGAGGAGATTGACTATGAAGGAGGCCTTCTAAAGACAGGGCTCTTGGAGTGAGGGCAGGGGCTTGAGTGGGCATAGCTGCATTGGACGTGCTTAGAGTGAATCCGGCGGTCTCAACAGAGCCGGGAGCATAGAGCGGCTGCCGCCTGAGCTACAGCCTGTGCGCACAGGGCTTTCGGCACCCTGCCCACTGGGCCGCTGCAGCACCGCTGCCAGCGCGCAACTGGGCTTTCGGTGCTACGCCTACTGGGCCGCCGGGAAACCGCTGCTTGCTTGCCAGCGTGCAATTGGGCTCTTGGTGCCCCGCTCACCAGGCCTCTGCGGCACCGCTGCCAGCATGCAAGTGTGCACCTGAGCTTTAGGCACCCCGCCCACTAGGCTGCCACGGCACCGCTGCCTGCTCACCAGCGCACTACCGGGCTTTTGGCGCCTGCTCACCAGGCCACCACAGCGCCATTGCCTGCGCGCAAGACCGGCTTTTGGCGCCCTGCCCACCGGGCCACTGTGGCACTGCTGCCGGCTCGCGAGCACGCAACTGGGGTTTTGGCATCCCGCCCACCGGGCCTCTGGGGTGCTGGAGCCCGAGCGTGCAACTGGGCTGCCGAATCGCCGCAGTGTCATTGCCTGTGCATGGGACTGCGCGGCCGACCGGGGCCTCTGCCAAGCCCCAGCCCATCCAAGTGCTGCCCTGCAGGCTAGGCTTACAGATACGATTGAAGGAGGGGCATCCAGGTGGAGGAGAGAAAGACCAGAGCTCCTGCACCACGCACGCACTAAACCACCAGCCCCACTGCTGAAAGAGGAATCTGCTATTGTGTCTCAGGCCTGCCCTAGCTCCTACTCACATGCCCCCACCCCTGGCCACACCTTTACTACCCTGCTATCTAACAGCTAAGACAGCAACGTGAAGTGCCTCAGGACACAGAAGCTGTCTGCTTCCCCCAACCCTCTCCCAAAATCTCCTCCCCCAACTGAGCCTAAAAGAAAAAATAAAGAGAAGCCCATCTGATAGGCAACCCCCCAGAGGGAAAAGACTCATACGTAAAGCAAAAAGAACCACATCAAACACAATGCAGTCCTCAGAATCCAAAGACCCTCCAGAAGATCAGGGGCAGTCTTTAGTAAAGGACCTTACACACTTGAAATCAAATCTAAGTGAAACAGAATTCAGGGCTGCATTAATCAAGACACTCAGAGAGCTCTCTCAATGCTGGCAAAGTACCCAGACACAGTTAAATGACCTGAACAAGAAGTTCTCTGAGCAAAATTAATACTTTACCAACAAAATTGAGAAGCTAGAGCAGAACCAAAAGGAACTCCTTGAAATGAAAGGCATCATGGGAGAGCTGAAAAAAGAACTGACCAGCATAGGAAACAGGGCTGACCAGCTAGAGGAAAGGATGAGTGAAATTGAAGATACAAACATGGAAATGTCACAGAGGGAAGAGGAAATGGAAAGGAAAATCAAGAGAAATGAAAGAGCCCTACAAGAACTTTCTGACTCTATCAGAAAGAACAATATTAGAATAATAGAGGTACCAGAAGGAAGTAAGATGAAATCTTCTCAGAGTCTACTAAAACAAGTAGTGGATGAAAATTTCCCTAACCTGTGGAAAGAATTACAGCCCCAAATCCAAGAGGAAATCAGAAGACTTAACTACCTAGACCCTAGCAGATCTTCTCCAAGGCACATTGTTCTGAAGATGACAAAAATCAATGACAAAGAAAAAATCCTCAAGGCTGCCAGGGAAAAACAAAATATAACTTTCAACGGAAAACCTATCAGGCTGTCACCAGACTTATCAGCAGAAACTCTGCAAGCCAGGAGGGAGTGGAGCCCAATCTTCAAAATATTAAAAGAGAGACATTTCCAGCCAAGAACTAACTATCCAGCAAAATTAACCTTTAGATATGAAGGAGGAATTGAGGCCTTTACAGATATACAGAAGCTGAGGGAATTTTCCAGCTCAAAACCGGCACTCCAAGAAATACTAAAGGAGGCTATCCGACCTGAATCCAGAAATCAAAATAAATGGAGAAAAGTTGTGACAACAGAAAAATAAAATGGAAAGAAGAAATGGATACAGGATATCCTCATATATCAATCATCACCCTGAATGTAAATGGACTGAATTCACTAATAAAGAGGCACAGGGTAGCAAACTGGATTAAAAAACAAAATCCAATCATATGCTGCCTACAAGAGACACACCTCAGCCACAGGGACAAACATAAACTCAGAGTAAAAGGATGGAAAACAATACTCCAGACAAATGGCAGTCAGAGAAAAGCTGGAGTGGCCATACTGATTTCTGATGAAAAAGACATCAGGATAAAAAAAATAATAAGACATAAAGATGGACATTACATCTTGATAAAAGGGACAATACAACAAGAAAACATCACACTCATCAATATATATGCTCGGAATCAGGAAGCACCAAATTTGTAAAGCAACAGATCCAAAAAGAGAATTTGACAAAAATACAATTATAGTAGGAGATGTAGACACCCCCCTGACAACATTGGACAGATCATCCAAGCAGAAACTAAATAAGGAGATTGCAGCTTTAAGTGATACATTATAGGAAATGGACATAATTAATATTTACAGGTCATTCCATCCTACAACAAAGGGCTATATATTTTACTCCAGTGCACATGGAACATTTTCAAGGATAGACCATATCCTGGGACTTAAATCCAATCTCACCAAATTTAAGGGCATCCAAATCATACCAAGTGTATTCTCAGACCACAAAGCATTGAAACTTGAGATCAATTGCAAAAGATCAAGTGCAGAGAGAACCACATATACGTGGAGATTGAACAACATGCTATTAAAAAGTAGCTGGATCAAAGAGGAAATTAAACAAGAGATTAAAAAATTTGTAGAAACAAATGACTATGAAAACATGATGTACCAGAATTTCTGGGACACAGCAAAAGCAGTATTAACAGGGAAGTTTATATCATTACAGGCCTATCTCAAGAAATAAGAAAAACTACAAGTAAACACCCTCACATCTCATCTTATAGAGCTAGAAAAAGAAGATCAGAGGTCCCCCAAAGCCAGCAGAAGAAAATAATTAATAAAAATCAAAGCAGAAGTTAATGAAATTCAGAATAGAAAAACAATAGATAAAATTAACACCACAAAGAGCTTGTTCTTTGAGAAACTTAATAAAATCGACAAACCACTGGCTAGTCTCACCAAAGGACAAAGAGAAAAAATTCATATTTCCAGAATACGGGACGATAGGGGAGAGATTACAACTGATGCTGCAGAAATACAAACAATCATAAGAGATTATTATGAAAGACTCTATGCCAACAAATTTGACAACATAGAGGAAATGGAGAAATTTCTAGAAACATATAGTTTACCTAAACTGAACCAAGAAGATTTGGATAACCTAAATAGACCAATCAACAGTACAGAACTTGAAACAATTGTCCAAAAATTGCCCAAAGGCAAAAGGCCTGGACCAGATGGCATTACCAATAAATTCTACCTGTCATTCAAAGAAGAACTAATGCCCATCCTCCTCAAACTACTCCAGCAAATTCAAGAGCAGGCAGTACTACCCAACTCTTTCTATGAAGCTAATATCATCCTAATACCAAAACCTGGGAAAGACAATACCAAAAAGGAAAACAATAGGTCAATCTCATTGATGAACACTGATGCAAAAATCTTAAATAAAATTTTAGCTAACAGAAGACAACAATGCATTAAAAAGATTATTCACCATGACCAAGTGGGATTCATTCCAGGGGCACAAGGATGGTTCAACATACGCAAATCAATCAATGTAATCTAGTACATAAACCAAAGGATAAAAACCACATGATTATCTCAATCGATGCAGAAAAAGCATTCGACAAGATACAACACCCATTTATGATAAAAACACTGAATAAAATGGGAATTGAAGGGAAGTACCTCAACTTAATTAAGGCCATATATGACAGACCCTCAGCAAATATTATACTGAAGTGGGGAAAAGCTGAAGCCTATTTTCCTAAAATCAGGAACAAGACAGGGATGCCCCCTGTCACCACTGCTGTTCAGCATAGTACTAGAAGTTCTAGCCAGAGCAATCAGACAAGAGAAAGGAATGAAAGGTATTAGAATCGGGAGAGAAGAAGTTAAACTGTCACTCTTTGCAGATGACATGATCCTGTATATAGAAAACTCTAAAGACTCTATCAGAAATCTATTACAAATACCGTATTTTCCGGCCTATAAGACGACCCCCGATTTTACGTTGACTTTTTTTTTGTTTCAAAAGTCGTCTTATAGGCCGGAAAATACGGTAGAGAGGCGGTCCGAGCAGCCTTGCAGTGATTGGTTCGGGATTGAGTTGGAAAATTCGTTTAGCGGCATATGCAGACGATTTTCGGGATCGAGTTGGAAAATTCGTTTAGCGGCATATCGAGACGTTTTTCGGGATATACTCGGCGTATAAGATGACCCCCGATTTTCGGTTGACTTCTTTTCGTTTCAAAAGTCGTCTTATACGCCGCAAAATACAGTAGAGTTGCAGGATACAAAATCAATGTCTCAAAATCAACTGCATTTTTGTATGCCAACAATGAAACTTCAGAAAGAGAGATGAGAAGATCCATTCCCTTTGCCATTGCAAACAAAAAAATGAAATACCTAGGAATAAATCTAACAAAGAATGTGAAGGACTTATACACTGAAAACTATAAGA
>PVKE010031858.1:0-18791 GCA_004027555.1 Craseonycteris thonglongyai
AGGGAAGGAGCCGGGCCGGCGGGGTCGGGCCAGGAGGGGCTGGGCTGGCTGAGGAAGCGCTGCCTGAGGCCCTGCGGGAAGGGGCGTGGCCAACGCCGCAGGGCCACGCCCCTTTAGACGTGGCGCCCCAGGCAGGGCTGCAGCCGGACTCCAGGCAGGTGCAGCCGGCGCCCTGCAATAGATGCTCGCTGGCCTCCTAGATGCTGTGGGCCAGGGAGCCTGGCTGTGTGGTGGGCGGAGATCTGCCAGACGCTGGGCACCAGCTTCGGGCAGCGGGACTGCAGGAAGGACAGTGTGTGTGCCAGGGGCCGGGGCCAGAGGACTTGGTCCAGCGCACGACAATGGAGGGGTGGCAACTGCCCGGGCATTCTCTGCACGGGACTCCTGTCAGGAGGCGACCTGGCCTCACCGTGGCCGTCGAAGCATTGGACCCAAAATCCCTGGTGAGCGTGGAGGACAGCGAGGTCCCTGCTGGGGGACAGGAGGAGAGGCGGCCTCGCTGCAGGTCCACCACTCGGCCCCCACCTGGGTGACACTTCAGAGACTGGAGTGTTTTTCCTGGGGCATTGCCCTCCCCTGCTCTGTGCAAGGGGGATGGTTCTGATTAAAGTACTTGTTTCTTTCAAATCCTGCAATAAATCTTGATGCTTCAGAAATATGGATCAGGGGCTCTTATTTTGCGTCCCCCAGTTTGAGGAACGTGTAGTGAGTGAGGTGATCCTCGCACTTCATCAGAACCACTGTCCACCTTCCCACGCTGCTCTCCTCTGGGTTCTCTCAGCTCCTTGTCCACGTCTCCCTCATGGCAGATGGGTGGGTGGCTCACGTTGCACCCACGCTGCTCTCCTCTGGGTCCTCTCGGCCCTTGTCCACGTCTCCCTCATGGCAGATGGGTGGGTGGCTCACGTTGCACCCACGCTGCTCTCTTGCTGTGGCTGCTCAGTGTGAGGGAATCTGGTTGGTCCACGCTGAGTACAGCAACCGCTCTGCCCCACCCAGCTAGAGAGTGATCGGGGCAAGGGCTCCTGACGCAGTTTTGGCCAATGAGATGTCACAGGAAGCCCATGGGAGCTTCTGGGAGAGATCTCCCTTCCTGGGTCCTCCACGATGCCCACGGGAATCACCTCTCCTGCCTTCCTGGCTTTGCTTCCTTCCCTCTGTGCTGGTGTCTGTCATTCTCAGGGGGCATTTCCCTCTAGGAAAGTAAGACGGTCACCAACAGCCACAGGATGGTGTCCTGTCCCCTCAGCACTCCAACGCAAGTGGTGCTTCTCTGTCCTCACGGTTCTGACACTGGAGGGCTGGTGAAGACAGGCGAAGGGGTCAGGACGGACGAATTGGTGGTTACAAAATTGTTGTGGGATGTAAAGTACAGTGTGGGGCATGTGATCCCTATTATTGTAGAACTGTCCAGTGTCAGATGGGCACCAGATTACAGGGGTAATCAGTTTGTGAAGTACGCAAATGTCTAATCACTACGTTGTTTAGTACAACTGAAACGAGTAATTAAAAAAATTTTTTTTTTAAAGAGAAGAATGCAACCTGGAAACACTGCTGAGTTTCCACCAAGCTGCCCTGAGGGTTAGGACTCAAGACAACAGCATCCACTCTGACCTGAATCTCCAGGCCTCCAGCCGGCCCTGCAAACTGCAGACCTGCCCGGCCCTCCCCACTAGAGAGCCAGTTCATAGAAGGGAGGGAGCAGATCGAGGGCACCTCTGCAGGGTCAGGTCTTTCAAGGCTTCACATCTTGCTTCCACAGGCCCCCAACCTAAGCATAATTTGTATGTGGGATTGTACTCCAGAAGCCTTTCCAAGACAGGGTAGTGGAGGCTGCAATAAAAGTGAGGAGGGGAGAGGAAACCTCATCCTTCCACACTTTTACCCAGTGCAACTGTCACCAAAGGAAAGGTGGTCCACGCTCCTTCTGTGCAGAGAGAGTGTCATGGGCAAAATTCTGGTCCACAGATGAGGCCCCCTCTGTCACATCCAGAGAGGTGTCCCTGAGACAGACCCGGCTCTCACAGTGCCCTCCATGAGCACCGGATTCTTGCTTCTCTATTCTGGACACCGCCATGCTGTGGTCTGAATGTTGTGTGCCCCCCAATTCATATGTTGAAACCCTAACCTACAAAGGGGATGATGGTATAGGTGAGGCCTTTGGGAGGCAATTAGGTCATGAGACTGCAGCCCTCATGAATGAAATGAGTGCCCATACAGGAGACCCCACATGGCTTCCCAGCCCCTTCCCTCATGTGAGGATAAGTCTGTGACTCCCAAGGGGACCCTCACCAGACCACGCTGGCCCCCTGATCTCAGATTCTCAGCTTCCAGAATTATGAGCAATAATGCTCTGTTGTTTATAAGTCACCCAATGTGTGGTATTTTGTTAGAGCAACCCAAAGGCAGACACCAGGATCTTCTTGTATTGGGGGGCACTCACCACCACCTCCCCAATACTGTGTGCCCATCACTCAGTTTAAAGTCTGAGGCCTGGGAATGAATATCTGCTGATAGTGGCCTTCCTCTAAGGGGGGGTGTCCCACATTTTGTCCCACTGGAAGAAGCAGGATTGTCTTGGGCCATACAGAAATTACCCAACAGTAACAATAGCTCATGAGCCAAAAAACAAACAAACAAAACCATTGCAAAAAGTCTCACAATGTTTTAAGAAAGTTTAGTAATTTGTGTTGGACCACATTCAGTTGTCCTGGGCTGCAGGTTGGACACAGTTTCTCTAGCATCGATTCTTAAGCAGTGGTACGTGCACCCCTCAGGGTACACACTGGGCCATTCAGGGCTCCAGAAAAAAATTATCAGTAATGGTAAAAAACAAAGTAAAAAAATGCATGACATTAGTTATGGAACAATACATGTGAAGTCTGAATCACCGTTCATGGAGACACTTCAAATTTAGATCCCATCAGCCCATGATGATGGGAGAGGGCATGGCGGTGAACCTTCCCCAAAACCACTGTTCTACCAATCATTGCGTTCAGTTTCACAAGCAGCCATGTGCGATGTGTCTAGAACTTCCCCAAATATGTAAATAATTTACATTTGTAGCCAGACTGTTTGATCAGTTTAGTTATCAACTGAGTAAAAGTAAGTGCGTTGCTTTTAATCATGATTCTTTTCAAGTAGTTTTTTTAATTTAATGTTTAACAGAGTTTCAGTTATTATGGTCAGTGATTTTGAAGCATTCAGTTGTGAATCAGTGGTTGAAAACAGGAACGGTTAAAAAACCAAAACTTGAAGTAGATTAGAGCCCTTTGCCAAGTACTTCTCAACACGTGCCTGCAGCTACCAGTACGCCCACACCGGGCGGACAGTTCAAAGCTGCACGCCTCAGCTATGACACAGAATAGCAGAAAATACTCTGAAGAGTATATGAAATATGGGCTTTCATTTGTAGGGGACAATGACTGTCCTAAGCCCTTATGTCTTGTATGGGGGGAAATACTATCCAATGGTCGCAGGAAACCCTCTGTACTCATGCAGCATTTAGAAATGGAATATCCTATGTATAAAAACAAAGAAATATGTTGTTTTTGGCACCTAGGAAAGCATCCAACTGTTACTCAGACATGATTTCAGGCAGGAAAGGCAATGAGAATACTGCTGAGTTTTCATACCATATTGCTTAGCGCATAGCTAAATGTGGTAAAACCCACATCATAGCTGAAGATTTCATTTCATCTTGTATTAAGGATACTATATTTTTTCTGTTTGGTGAAGAACATGCTTGTAAAATCAATATAATCTCCTTTCCAAACAATACAATGTCTCAATGAATTCAGGAAATGTCTGACGATGTTGCAGCTGTACTAGTAGATAGAATGAGAAAAAGCAAATCTTTTCCATCCAGGCTGATGAAAGTGCAGATGTTGCTGATTGATCTAATTTGCTTGTCATTGCAGAGTACTTGGTAGAAAATAGAATGGAGGAAAACCTGTCACTATGTTAGCCATTGACAGAGCACACCACAGGCAAAGGCACTCAATGGTTACTTCACTGGAAAGAACATTGGCTGGTTGACTCGTCGTGCGTGTGCACTGACGGAGGAATGCATATGGCAGGTTGTTTTATGGGCCCACGCAGCTGAATTAAAGGAGTAGCTCCCTGTGTACCACGGGGTCACTGCTGCATCCCTAGACAAAGTGTTGTAGCCAAGCCTCTTCCTAGTGAGCTGAAAGATGGTCTTGATGAGGCTGTAAAAGTTGTAAATCTTATGAAGTCACAACCACGAAACTCCAAATTGCTTACAGCATGGTGTGAAGAAAGGAACAGTATTCACAGCACATTACTTCTGCATACAGAGGTAAGGTGACTATTTCGTGGCAAAGTACTCACACGGATGTTTGAACCTAGACGTGAAGTTCAGGTATTTTTTGAAGACTACCATTTCCCTCTTGCTCCAAAGTTTCAGGACAGTGATTGGCTTCAGAGTTTTGCTTATTTATCAGATATGTTTATAGTATCTGATAAACAAATTCAACTTGGGACTTCAAAACAGCTCCATCACTATATTCAAAGTAAACAACAAAATGGAATCAAGGATTAAAAAACTGGACTTTTGGAAAGTGCGTATAGAAAGAGTTCTGCCTGCGGTGTTTGGAATTCTGCACAACTTCTTATCTGAGAATGACTTGCACCTAACCCAGAATGTGAAAGAGAACATTGTAAGTCATTTGGAAGGTCTTAAAGTGTCTTTTTATACACATTTCCCTCAATGTGGAAAATAAATCAACTACACTGCAGATTTCTTCAACGAAGAATTCTTCAAAAAGAACAGTTAATCGAACTTTCAACTAATTCTTCTTTAAATCCTGATTTTAAAGGCAAGTATCTTATTACATTCTGGGTAGATGTCAGCAAGGAATTCGAAGAGCTCAGTGAAAAGGCACTCATATACCTCTTGCAACTTACTAATACTGAGCTAGTGAAGTGAGCTTTTAAAAAGTAAGTACTGCAACAAGTGTAATGCAAGTCTGGATTTCAGACTAGGTTTTGCATCTTTTGAGCCTGATTTTAAATATATTTTATTTATTTATTTTTGACAGAGAGAGAGAGAGATAGAGATACAGAGACAGAGAGAGAACTGAACTGGGGGAGCTCCCAGATCAGCATATGGTTCCGCACGGGCCGGGGCCGGGATTCGATCCCTGGTCCCTGGCGCTGCAAAGTGAGCGCTTAACCCACTGAGCCATCCCGGCTTCCCCTGAACCTGATTTTAAGAAACTAAGTGCCTCAAAGCAAGCTCAGCAATCTCACTAACAAAGTTACAATTGGCTAGTGATCTGCATAACAATTATTAGAGTTTTTAAACAACACAAATAAATATTAATAATAAATTAAAATTTTGTTTAATACTTAATCACATTATCATCAATATTTGTTATGAATATTATAAAATTAAATATGTTGTTTATACTTTTAGTGTAATTATTTTTCTTTCTTAACTTATCTAATTTCTACTATTTTACAGTAAGATTGGCACTGATCAAAAGTGTCAATATTTAAAAACATCTGTTTAAAAATAGGAGGTATTGTTTATAAAAATGCATTTAAAAGATGTACACAGATGAAAAATTTGGAAACCACTGACCTTAATTTACTAGTGAAATCCCTGTGTTTTCAATGATAAGCTTATGGGTTGATATATGACAGAATGTTGCTTATTACACGGTTAGCCCTCTGTTTACATTTAATGTTAGTATTACTTTAATGAGCTTTGCTGAGATATTGTTCTGGGCAATGTGGCATGTGAATGAGATGTCAGGCTTGCTACTGTAATTTTGCAACCATCAGGGATCCTGTCTAAGGACGAAGGGCACTCACATAAGAGGTCAAACCAAGAAAATTGTCCAAAAATATAACTGAAATCCTGATAAAACTATACCAGAATTTAGGTCTTTTGTCTGGTTTTAGTTATCATGTGCTAAGTTCCTTTCAATGTATAAGACAATTTGAATTGTGCTTTCTGTTCCTATATTTCAAAATATCTGAACTGACACAGCTTCTAAATCCCATCTATCTTTTCTAGCCATCTAGACAAATGTGTGCTAGTTGCTTTTTATGTTCCTTCCTTTTTAAAAAAAGATTTATCTTATTGTTTGAGAGAAAGAGAAGGAGGGAGAATTCAGAGAGTCTCCATAGCTGTACATCATTAGTTGTGACATGGTTTCATTCCACACAGGTGGATGTGGGGTGTGCAGGACAGGAACTGAACTGGGGGCCTCCAGCATGGTTGGTTAGAACCTTTGCTGTCATACAGTTGCGCCACAGTTCAGCATATGGGTTTGCATCGGCTGGGGCCAGGATACGATCCCTGAACCTCATGGTTACAAGGCAAGTGCTCAACCTGCTGAGCTATCGTGGCATCTTCTATACGTTTATTCTTATTACTTTTCATGGCATCTCTGTGGGGTCCTTTATATATGAGGGCTATTTAGAAAAAACTCAGCCCTAAATGCCTCTGTTTTTCATATTGCATGGCTGAATACTTTCTGAACAACCTTTGTATACAGATATTTACATTAAAACTTTCAATAACATTTGATATACAATATTATATTAGTTTCAGGTGTACAACATAGTTATGAGATATTTACATAACTTTCCAAGTTATCACCATGATAAATCTGTTACCCATCCAACACTGTACATAATATTACAGTATTATTGACTGTTTGCCCTGTGCTCTACTTTACATTCACATGACCATTTTGTAATTATGAATATGCTAGTTCTTAAACCCTTTCCCCTTATCACCCACCACTGCACCCACCTTCCCATCTGAACCCTCCAAATGTTCTCTGCACCTATGGGTCTGCTTCTGTTTGGTTTGTTTTTTTATTCTTTAGATTCCACATATAAGTGGAATCATATGACATTTGTCTTTCTCTGCATGACCTACAATGCTCACCATAATACCCTCTAAGTCCAAGTAGATTGCTACAGATGTCAAGATTTCATTCTTTTTTATGGCTGAGTAATATTCCATTGTGCCTATGTAACACCTCTTCTTTTTTAACATTCAATATTATACACACACACACACACACATACATATATATACACATATATTTTAAGATTTATTTTATTGTTTTTGACAGAAACAGAGAGACAGAGAGAAGGGGGAGGGCCCAGAGAAGTCTCCATTGTTGTACATCATCAAGTCAAGTTTTTGACTTGGTTTCATTCCACACATGTGGGTGGGGGCCACTCAGGATGGGAACCAGGCTGGGGGCTGAACTGGGAGCCTCCCACACATGGAAAGCTCACTGCAGTGAGAATTGAACTGGGGGGCCTACCGCATGGGAAACACACCCCAGTTCAGCATATGGGTCCACATGGGCCAGGGTCAGGACTCTATCCTTGGACCTGGGGGTCTGCAAAGCAAGTGCTTAACCTGCTGAGCCACCCTGGCTTCCCCTGCATTACTTTTCATAATTTTGGACACTGATTGTTTTTTACTACTCCCAGTTGGTTATCTTTACCTTTCTTCTCTAATTTTACAGAATTCATCATAATTTAAAAACAGGAGAGAGATAACATCAAGATGGAGGAATGAGAGGAGCTCCTGACTCCTCTCCTGGAGAGAACAACAAATGGAACAGCTACAGTCCAACCATCAAATTCCTAAGCAACATACAACCTCAGCTAAGAAACCCACTCCTGGAAAGAAAATACCTAAAGACCAGAGAAAAGGAGATGTGAGAGAAGGGAATAGAGCAGTGTAGAGACACACAACAGAACGTGACCTGGAGACCAACAGAGGAGAGAATGAATTGAGTGCATGGGAGTGTGAGTCGAGGTACTCGACTCTTGGTGGGCTGGAGGCTGTGAACTGACAAAAATGAAGATACGGGAAGCTGGTGCAAGAAATGGAGGGCTAGAGCATAATGATGCTAGAGCATCAGGAGCACGGGAAGAGTGGCCATGGGGTAGTGCAGGCAGCCAGAGCATGGCGCTGGTGGTCACAGCATGACACCACTGGTGGTCAGAGTGCAGCACAGGCAGCTGAAGCACAGGGTCAGCTACTGGAGCATGGGGCAGGTGGCTGGAGTGTAGTCCAGGGGCTAGATCTTAGGGCTGGCAGCAGGAGCAAGAAATAGTTGGCCAGAGCACTTGTAGAAAACCAGAGCCAATGAGAGGAGTACAGTGAGGGCTGAAGTGCAGTGTGGCCCTGAATGAGGTAGGGCCCCAGCCAGAGTACTGCACAAACACAGAACATGGTACTTCCCCTTGCTCTCTCCCATGGCTCACACCAACCAGCTCTTCCCAGTGCCTGTATATAGTCAGGTATAGCCAGGAAGCTGCCATTACCCTGTGACTCAAAAAGACCTCTCACCTTTTACAACAACCCCCCACCCCACCCCACCCTTCCTGCTAAAGCCAGTAGAGAAATCTAGCAAAACTGTGAAGCACAGGCATGGCAGCTTCTGATGCAGTGTGATCTCAGAGGCATAGAATACCATCACCCACCATTACCTCCCCAAGAGGAAGTACACAGAGACTAAGGCAACTGAGGCAAAGAAAAGAAAGCTACATTCTAGAGAGTTTCCCACTGTGAGAAAACTGAATAACCGAGAGAAAATATTGTAAGATGCTGCAGTGACACTTGCTGGGAAATGAAAGAAAGACCTCTTCATATCTATCAGGGGAACCATCCTTATGCCCAGGAAGAGAAACACTCCAACAGCAATAAGTGCCCTAGGGAATAAAGCTGCTCAGAAAGAAAATGAAAAGTCTCCAGAAGAGGAACTTGAAGACATGGAAATACATGAGCTAAATGACATAGAATTCAAGATTGCAGCTCTGAAAACACTCAAAGAGATCAAAGAAAGACAGCTAAACATAGAGAAGCAGCTATGTGTTCTCAGGGGGAAAACAATCTACAAGCTAAAGAAATACTTTCCCACACATGTGACAAGAGATTGCTGTGCAAGACATGCCACAACCATCTGACAATGACTAAGCATCATTATACATGGAGAATAACACAGATCCAGAGGCCATCTGGTTGGCAGAGACTTTATAGATCACTCCTGTGTGCCTTAGCATTGACCAAGCCTTGAAATGGGGATGTCAGAGAAAATGATATATAGTTCCTGCAATCTCCCCCATGGCCACCAGAAGGCAGTAAAGGAGTGTGTCCAAAAGTCAACCAGGCCGGGTGATCAAATGCTCTGGTTTACCACAGCTGTCCTGATTCAGGACTATTTTCCTGGCGTCATTATTCATAAAACCCTTTTTCACGTATTAAAGAGTCCCTGTGTGGACAATCACCTATATGGACTTTGCATGGCCATTGTAGATCCCTCACAGGGGGACCCGCCTCATGGGAGGCAGCTGACCCGTCTGGCTCCCTGGCTGCTGCAGGCAGAGCCCCGCCCTGCCCCAGGCCTCCCCGCTTCTCTCGGTCATGGGCACCAGGCTCCTGTCCTGGGAGGTCATCTGCCTCCTGGGGACAGGTAAGCTCAGGGCTCATGGCTCAGCATCACTGGGCTTTGTCTGTGGCCCCTTAGTCGTGTCTCAAATATGCCCTGGACTTCCATGGTGCCCAAAGGTTTTCTGAAAGGTGTTGGCATTTATGTAAGACAAGTGATTGCTTTATGGAGTAAAATGCAAAATGTATGTAAATTTTTAAATAAACTCAGGAGACTTCAAAGCTCTTTGAGGTCACTTGGGTTGCTTCAGTGTAAGCGCCAAACCTCCTCTGCCGTTACAGCTCTGTCTCATGCCATCTCTTCTCCTCTGAGGTCCCACGAGTGCCAGCATCAGCCAGAACCCAAGACAGCTGGTCTCCGGGATAGGACAGGAGGCAGTGCTGAGAGGCAACCAGGAGAGAGGCCACAGTTACGTTTACTGGTATGGGCAGCTCCTGGACGAAGAGCTGCAATTCAAGATTTCCCTCCAGAAAGAAGAAACCAGAGACGAGTCAGGAGTGTCAGCAAAATGCCTTTCTGCCGAATGTCCCAAAGAGGGACCTCGTGTCTTTAAGATCAGCTGGCAGAGCTGTAAGACTCAGCTGTGTATTTCTATGCCAGCTCCTGTCCCCACCAACACACAGTCACCGCCCCCCCCTGCACGGAAGGTCCTCCAGGCCCCGCCCTGGAAACTGACAAGGGCGGGGGAGGGGACACTGTGTCTGATCTGTGAGCACCTCAGCTCTGAGGCATTTTGCAGGGTGAGGATGGAAACTGGGGAGGACTTAGAAATAGCCTGGGACATCCCACCCGTGCTCACGAACTAAGACGCTGTAACCGAGAAAGGTAAATGTTTAAACCCGGACATAGTTTATCAGGTTACATATGTAATGATGATCAGTTCTCTTTCCTTTACTTCATACTGTATTTCAAGCTCGCTATTGCCTGCTTTAAACATAGAATTGTATTTAGAGAGTAAAGAAAACAAGTAAAGGAAATGTTTTCTTCATTTTTGACAAGAGAAAATATGGTTCCAAGAATTCACTGTTTTGTTTTGTTTTCTGAGAGACAGAGAGAGAGAGAGAGAGAGGGAGGGAGGGAGAGAGAGAGAGAGAGAGAGAGAGAGAGAGAGAGAGAGAGAGAGAGATGGGGAGAGAATAAACCCAGATCTGTATTAGCTCAAAGCGCTGTGCTTTTTACGCCACGCTGTGCTGCCTCTTATTCTTTCTGAAATAATCCTGGTTTTGGTGTCTTGTGCCTGTGCAGCTATGGGTGGCAGGACTGGAAACTCCTGCTACTGGATATCCCAGAGGTGCTGGGAATAGAGTTGGACACATATGTCTAGAATTTAGGAGGCAGGTCTGTCCCCAAAATATTGCTCATTAGCAACATGGCACCTCAACTTTTTCTTGTGTCAGTGAATATATTTATATTCTTTTCACTCAACAAATGTTGGATTCCTACAGAACAGTGTTTATTTTTGTTTGCTTTGATGAAATAATTTCAGAAAAACTAAAGGCAGATGAATGAAAAGCCACCTCAAGTACATAAGGGGACTGTTCAGAAAGTGTCCAGCCATATAATATGAAAAATAGAGGCATTTATGGCTCGATTTTTCCCAAACAGCCTTGGAGGTACCATGGAAGTTCACCCTAAGCAGAATGGGGTGCAAACCACATTACTTTGCAGTGTTTGCTACATTTTGACTTTCTGAAATTTTTTTCATGGAGGTGGATACAGAAAAACTGCTAGGGGGACAGAGGATGGACAGTGGCTGTCACCTGAGGGGAAATTGCAAAGACCCCAGGAGAAGAGCCCTCAAGTCAGTCCTATGAGGGACCTGTGTCAGGTGGGTCAAAGCACAGTCCATTTAAAGGGCCAGGCACAGGATTTAAAGGGAAGGTCACCTGAAAATAGAGCTTCTGAGGGAGAATAGGCAAAAAGGGAAGGAAGAAGGTTCCTTTGGCCATTGGGTAGTGAAAGAAAAGAAGAAGGAAGAAGGAGAAAGGGGGAACAGGTTAGAGTCCTGCAAAGCAACCGAGAATCATTCACTAAGAGGACTCATAACCACACCCACCATAAAGACAAAACCTACTGAAGTGTCTGCACTTCACTAGAACAGTAGGAAAAGATGCCGTTACGCTGGGTGTAATGTACAACACCCCAACAGCACAGAAATGACCAAGAGGCAAGTCAAATCCATAGAACAGAGAAAAAACCCGCATTTCACTGCCCCCAAAACAATCATGCGTCAGAAGAAAATTGAAGTCTACAATCCAAACCAATAAAACAGTTGAATACAGTCACCCTAAACAGAAGTTCAAACATTGAGAACAGAAATGGCAAAAATGGGGGGAAAAAGTTGATTGAACTAAGGAAAGAAAGAAAAGAAAACGGCAAACCTCTAGGAGGTGAAAAGTACGTGAAAAGACAGCCAGGCAGCAGGCAAATGGAAACGTGGTGAGGGCACTGACGAAGGCGGGAACGAACACGTGAGAACAGAAGTGACAGAGAAGCACCAGCAGCCGGGAATGAAGCGAGGCCTCGGTGGCCTGCGGGACGGATCCAGAGAGCGGCGGGGTCTGTATCGTGGTGGCGATGGGACTCAACACAGATTCTGTGTTCTTGGGTGACTCGTGTCGCCGGTGTTCCCACAACGATCCGACATGACCGTCACTAGGACAGGAGAAGCCAGTGGGCCAAGCGGAGTGAGGCTCGGGCTGGAAGTGTGTGGGCCCGCTCAGGTCACTGAAGAAAGGGGTTTGAGGCATGGGTGGGTGTGCGTGCGTGTGTGTGCGCACGCACCTGCACAAGTGACTCAGGTCTCTGCTTTGTTTCCTCGCTGCGAAGTTAGGGAGCTGGTCTAGACTATCTTCAGTTCCCTTCCCACTATCTCTTTTTCCCTTCCGACACATTCCGGGCACAGCGCCAGGGGAGAGCAGAGCTCCGTCTCTTTCCTCCTGTCCTCCAGCCAGTGCCGGGCGCTACAAGGAGGGCCCTTCCCACTATGGGCATTCAGGTGCTCATCGGCGTGGCCCTTTGTCTCCTGCAAGCAGGTGAGTCCTGGGTGCAGGGAGCACAGTTCTGTCTGGAAGGGGCCCAGCCCCAGCTCTGAGCCTTCGCCGCAGGAGCAGCGCTAGGCACCCTCCCGGCTGTTTCCTGAGGGAGCCTTCTTCTTTCTGCCACAGGCACCATGGATGGTGGCGTTGCTCAGACCCCCAAATACCTGTTCAGAGAAGAGGGACAAAATGTGACCCTGGAATGCAAACAGGACTTTAATCATGACGCCATGTACTGGTACCGACAGGACCCCTGGCTCGGGCTGAGACTGATCTACTCCTCGTTTGTTGTGAAAGATGTTCAGAAAGGAGACCTAGCTGAAGGCTACCATGCCTCTCGGGAGCAGAAGTCGTTCTTTCCTCTCACTGTGACATCGGCCCAAAAGAATCAGACAGCTCTGTATCTCTGTGCCAGTAGTATAGACACAGTGAGGCACAGCCAGCTCCTCTCTGCGCACAAATGTGTCCCAACGAGCCCTGCTTCCCCACCAGGTGGCAGGACTTTTCTGTCCTCAGCACCCAGTCCCTGCCACCACCGCTCTGTGTGGCACATTTCAGCGACCCACTAAGTTGGTTTTGAAAACTACATCTATCTATCTATCTATCTATCTATCTATCTATCTATCTATCTATCTATCTATCTATCATCTATCATCTATCATCTATCTATCTATCATCTATCTATCATCTATCATCTATCTATCTATCTATCTATCTATCTATCTATCTATCATCTATATCCATCCATTTATCTATCTAATTATGGAGAGAGAGAGAGAGAGAGAGAGAGAGAGAGAGAGAGAGAGAGATTTTACAACCCAGCATTTTCTTCTGTTTTATCAAACACTGGGAAAGAAAGATGAGCAGAAAATGGTTTTTCCCTTCAGAAAAAAAATAATAAAAGCTTCATGAGGAGAGAAATGTGTAGACAACAAGTACTATAATCAAATGCATGATGTGTGCTTTAATCGGAGGTATCAGTAGAGTACAGGAAATATGGCCAGTTCTGCCTGGTGACATCCAGAGAGGCTTCAGAGTGAGGGTAACATGTGAGATGGGCTTGGGCTGACAGTGACACAGGCCCAGGGCACAACGATGAGATGACAGCAGGGATAGAGATGACCACCACCCCTAGATAAGGCAATTGGAGAAAATTTGGAAGAATGAGTGGAGCGAAATTATTGACTACAACAGAATTTCTAGTTCTGGTGGATTTTTCTTGGTTTATTTGCATAGAAATACCTATGAGGCTCCTGTAAATGTATACGCACTTGGATGGTAGATAGAGAGTCAGGTGTGAGGGAAATACTTGCTTGATTAATCAGCAGACAGATGATCAATGTTACTTGGTAAATGGCCTTTACGTGCTCTGTATATTTCCTCTCTTTCTGGTCTGACACCTCTCTATGAAATTACTAGAAAGGGGTATTAACTTTTGGAACTGCATTTGTTTACAAATTTTTATTTGATCACATAATTCTATTTCTAGAAATGAATGACAGACTGTATAGTATTTAGACTAACCCTCCCACTGCATACAACTACAAATATGGGATTGAACATATTTTTAAATATCTTTGGAAGCAGTTAGGAACCCCAGTCTGTCCCCCTGTGTGGCCTTGTATCTCCTAGGATCAGCAATTTCTGGTGAATGTGGGAGCCCCTATAGCATATAAGCGTTGACTCCGTGCATTTTATTTGGATTTCTTCCTGAACTTGATGCTGGCCTTGGCCTTCTTCTCTCATATATTCTGTAGAGCTTGTACTTACACAGAGACCAACATATGAGATACAGAGGTGGGAGACACTAGCTACGGGATAGGATTTAAAACACAGAAATGTGGTGTGATGAGCACTCCAAGTTGCCATGGCCACTAATGTTCTCTGACAATAGTTAAAACAAAACAGAACAAACAAAAAACATTGAGAATGGATCTGAGATGCTTAACTTTGACGGTCCAGACCACGGTCATAGCTAGTTCCAGCTCAGCCCCTAGAGTTCTCTGCTCCCTGTGCAGCCCTATGCCAGAGGTGATGGAATGGGTAAGGCTATCTGTCTAGTGAGAGAAAGACAACTGAAGGGAAGACAAGAGACAGACAATCTTGTTTGCTGATATTGTTATTTGGGCATAACTACAAGGGGTATAGATTTTCTCCTGTTAGTACAGAAATTTGTAAAACAAAGCATATGGGCCTTAGTTGATTTTAAAATATCCACTGTAAAACAATTGAACCATTTATTTTTTCAGACTGGTCCTGATACTATAAAAAACTCTTTAACTGTGAAGTTTCATAATAGCCCCCATTCCCATGAAACAAGGTAAGCTGTAAGAGAGTTAGTGTATGAAAGAGGAGTCAAAAAAATTAAAATATCATTGTTCTCTTTGCAAGTTTTGATAAGCCATCACATCGGTTAACTAGGAAGAACAATTTCTAGAAAAATATAATCAACGAACAATAATCTTTTACATAATACAGTGAAATAAAGCAAAAAAACAAATGTTATTTGCAAAATCATGAATGGATAAGTCTCCTAAAGTTGAACAGAAGAAGCCAGACACAAGAATACAGAGTGCGTGAAGTTCAAATTGTAGCTACATTGGGGGGCATTTAAAATTTCCTGAGAGCGAAACATGAGGGAGGTTTCTGGGGTCCTGAAAGTGTCCTTGATCTGAGTAGAAGTCACATAAGTGTATTTATTTGCAAAAATTCACTAACCTGTACACCTAAGATTATTACATATCTCACTTTAAAGGCTTAGGAGAACAATAACAATGGCCACTTTAAAATGTAATGACTTAACATAAAAATGTATCATCTTTCATGGTTCTGTGGGTTGAGTAGGCTGGACTGAGCAGTTCCCAGCTCAGCGTGTTTCCTCCCTCCACGTAGCCCCTTGGTGTTCTTAGGCGAGTTTCCTCACAGTGTTCTGGTCTCGGGGGATTTAAAATGACATAGTGGCTGGCTTCCCCCAGAGAGAGCATTAAGATATCCCAGATGGGACCTACGAGGCTGCTTATAACCCAGCTTGGAAAGTCATACACTGTGACTTCCACCATACCTAGGTCAATCCAGATTCAAGAAGAAGGCATTTACAGAAATGTGAATACTGGGGAGTGAGGTTTATCTGGGTGCTATTTTTGAAGAGCAGCTACCATAATACCAAAAAAATAAAAAAGAAGGTACTTCTGCTCCTGTTTCTCACTACCTGAGACCAATGATGACTTCAGAGTATAATGACAGCTGTTTCATTTGCAAATATCATTCTTGAGGCCAATTCTAATCAAGAACTATGCAAGGAAGAAAGTTCTGGAAAATGCATTTCCTCCTTAGTTAACTTGACACAATAATAAAACCCCACAGGTATATATACGTGATGGTTGGTGATCCTGAAAAGGAGTAGAAAACTTTTCTCCTGATCTGGGGGCTTCTAGCCACTTCATCCATACATGTCATAATGTGTCAGCAGTAATCCATTGCAAGATGCACTCACCGATTTTTTGCAGAAAAAGCAGTTATAGAGGGAGAAGGTTCCATTCTAATGTGATCTACCCCAATCATGAAAAATATATAGCCACAATGGCGTGTAAGATAGTCTTGAATACACACATTAGTATTGTGTATATAGTATATATTTAGTATGTAGTAATTATATTTAGTATGGTAAAAGTCTAGTCAGTATAGTAAAACATAATTTGATAGAGCAAGGCTTAATCTCACCTTTCTTAATTATCCACTCTAGATGAAAAAAACTGGATATTAAATGAAACAGCATTTCCAAGGCCCCTTTTAGCAATGTAGGGCTCTTGCCCAGGCAGGGAGATCAATGGATCCTATGTCGTTGGCAAAGACCACCACCAGGGGGCAGAGTAGAGCATCGTTGACAGTAGACCGCCATCCCTTCTTCTAGGGGTGGAGGAAGGATGAAGAACAGGTCCGTACCTCTCTGACTGCCGTATAGTGTGAGGCCAGCCCCTGAGGATGCTGCTGCTTCTGCTGCTTCTGGGGCCCAGTAAGAGCCTTATGATCTGAGTAGCTTGGGCGAGTTTGCATGTGTTGTCTGTCATGAGTGAGGTGGTGGCCAGAGATTGTGGACTTTTTAATACTGATCATAAAGGGAGGGGACAGCCATGCCCTCTGAAAGTGGAAAGCGTAAGGTGAGAAGTCACCAGTCAGGAGAGATTTCACAAAGTAGACAGGACTCGGGGAGAGAGGTGAGAGAGCAAGGCTGTGAGTTTTCTTCTGCCTGTGGTCAGGTATGACCACTGCTGCTGACTGCTTTATCCTCTGACCTCTGTTTCAGCAGGTTCGGGGCTGGGCGCGCTCGTTTCTCAACATCCGAGCAGGGCTGTCTGTGTGAGCGGAGCCTCCGTGACGATCCAGTGTCGTTCAGTGGATTTTCAGGCCACAACTATGTTTTGGTATCGCCAGTTTCCAGGACAGGGCCTCATACCGATGGCAACTTCTAACCAGGGCTCAGAAGCCAAATATGAACAAGGTTTTACGGAGGCCAAGTTTCCCATCAGCCACCCAAACCTCACCTTCTCCACTCTGACGATGCTGAGCGTGAATCCTGCAGACAGCAGCCTCTACTTCTGTGCTGCCAGTGACACAGCGCTGGGCAGAGATCAGAGAGCCAGGCAAGAACCTTTGCAACAGCCCCTCTTCCCCACCCGACAGAGCCCTGTGGAAGGAGGTGTGGAGGGAGAAAAACCACAGCTCCTCTGACGGGGACATATGTATGTATGTGTGTGTGTGTGTGTGTGTGTGTGTGTGTGTAGCAGGGTGGGGGAGAGAATCTTAGTGTGGAGTGTGGAGAGGATGGTGAGTGTAGTGTTTGACAATGAGCAAAATGGTAATGGAACTGGACCTATGAACTGGTCAACTGACATGAAAAACTCCAGGCCTGGAAAAGTGTAACATCTGTTTTTTCCTGACTCGGTCATGTATTGATCATATATTTTAGATAAATCTACACATGATCCTCTAGGGAGATCTCAAGATGTTTCTATATAGCACTGTGTATTTTCTATAATGAACTTGGACATTTGGATCTCCAAGACTATTCGGCTCTCCAAGACTATTCGGCACCATCTTGTCACCAACCTAGGCCCCTGAGATAAAGACAGTCACAAGGCAGCCAAGCAGAAATTGTCACTCACAGAAGAATTAGATGATGTGCTATATACTATATAGTTTTCATTGATGAATAAGTAGGGGCAGACTGGGTACAAGGGAAGGCATGCATCCTCTCTATATATTCTATATAGGTATAGGTATTTCCATAGAGAAGATGTCTGTTTAACCGAATCTTGAGAAATACGTCAAAGGGAAGAGAAGGCAGAGGCAGCATATAAGCAAGACATCAGACAACATGACTTATGTACAAACTAGAAAGTTCTGTCAGAAGGCAGAAGATAAGTGGATCGGTGAGTACAAGCCCTTCATAAAAGTTCTTTCCTGAGGAAAAGAAATTACATTGACCACAAATCTTGTATGACCAAATAAAAAATAGGCAAAAGATGACAGCATATTTTAATAGAAGAAACATTTATGAAAAGTAAACAGATGAAGAAACAATTTACTTCACTGATGATTAGGAAAATATGAAGCAAGACACAATAGTATGTAAGTTCATAGCCACTTGATTAGCAAAATAGTAAAGCTTGGAAATATAAGCTATTAGGGTATGGATCCATAGGATTACTAGTGGGAGTGTAAATAATACAAACAATTTGGAAACAGTTTGGCATTATCTCATATAGCTGATCATTGCCGTCTTCCATTACCCATTAAGTTTATGAAATCAGGACAAGCTCTTGAAAATACTTATTAAAAGACATAGAAGCAAAAATGTTCTAAGCACTAATAGTCACAATAACAAAACAGGAAACCAAGCCAAATATGACCTAATAAAATAGTGAATGAATGAACTGTGGTGTATTCACATGAGGGCAAACTATATACCTCAATCAAATGAATGAACTCCAGTGATGAGCAACATTATAAGTGAATCTTCGCCATGTAACATCAAATACCAAGGCAAAAACTAACCCTGATAAGTTTATGTAAAGAAGATGCACTTTTTATAAAGCTAAAACTAACTAAATCGAGAAAATAATTTTCATGAGTGCAAATATATGAAATTATATTAAAAGAAAAGCAAGACTTCAATAGATGACTGGATAAAGAAGATGTGGTACATTTACACAATGGAATACTACTCAGCGATAAGAAATGATGAAATACAGTCATTTGTGACAACATGGATGGACCTAGAGACCATCTTATTAAGTGA
>PVKE010031859.1:0-18804 GCA_004027555.1 Craseonycteris thonglongyai
AAAAAAAAAAAAAAAAAAAAAAATGAAACCTCACCTCAGAGTACCAGGACGTACTGCAAGATCCTCAAAGAAATGCAGATATACAACATTATTATAATTGTTTCTATAATATTAATCATGGCCTTTTTTTTCATATTGATAATATTCAAAATCTAAGCCCTTTCTGGTTTGATTTGTTTTGCAGGTATCTCAGTGACTTTCTGATTGCTATTCCTTTAATAAACTCTCAGACCCCATATTATGGAAAAAAAAAAAAAAAGTACTGCTATCTGAGAAGTGTTGCACACTCTCACAGAGTTTTCACAATTATATAAATCCTACTTCTGCGTTTTCTTTGTTTTATTTCAGATATCCAGGTTCTAGAGGAAATGTCTTCCTAGGAATAAAATTATTAATTTTCAGTAATAATGATAGCTAACATTTACAAGTTGCCAATCTTCATTCAAAGTGTTTAAATGTTACTAACTCATTTAAGTTAGTAACATTAACTCACAGCAACCTCTCAACAACCTCTCTGAGGTAGGTACTATTACTATGCTCATTTTCCAGATGAGAAAATTAAATAGAAAAGTTAGGTAACTTGCTCAAAATCTCACAGCTGGTATACTGATATTCTCATCCTTATACCGGGAGGGTGACACACTGTTGTCAACCCTGATCTACAGTGCCAGACCCAGAGATTTTGATTCAGCAAGTGTCAAATTACTATTGAATATTCAGAATATTTGAAGGCTAGACCTTAATCATACCATTCAGAAGCTCCAAATGGGGCAGCTACAGGCTGAATGATAAAAGATGAACTTATCCTGTGTCTGAAGCTGAGGAAAGCCCATAGTAACTCATTACCACAATCTGGATCTGTCTGATGCCATCACCAAGCATTGACAGGGCAGCTGAGCACTCAGGGTGAAGTCACCTAACCACATACATAGACAAGACACTCAAGTATCCACTGGTTTCACCTACACAGGAGTCTGTCTAGTCATCCGGTTTCTGGCAGCTCTTGGGAAGAATGCATGGAATGATTAAAAGATTGGTCTTAATCCCTGTTAAGTTTTACCCAACCACGGGAAATGACATAATTTTCTATTCTGTGTCTCCATCTACAGTAGTTTGTAATTAAATACAAGAGTATGAAAGTTAATAGTCCTTCTTTCCACTTAGCAAGCAACACTGGGCTTACCATAGAATCTTCATTCCTTGTGTGATTTGCTACTTGTAAGGCTGTTGGTAACATTTCAGAATCAGGTTTAGCAAACCACATGTAGTAGCACACTTCAGGTCCAGCTGGACCCAGGGGCTCAAATGATGTTGTTAGAGTCTGATGTCTGTCCATTCTGTTTCATCAAGCAGGTTCTCCCTGCATGTAGATATGTCTCCTCACAACTTCAAGTTCAGAGGCAAAATGTGTGCCTCTTTTCCAGTCACTCATACAAAAGTCCCAGGACTAGTTTTTTTTGACTGGGCCTGATTGACTTGGCTTGATTTCAAGGCTAATCCCTACATATATCACTGTGGCCATAGGAATTCTATACTATGATTGGCAGGTAAACAGATGTTACAGACAGTTCTGGAGACAGGAGAGGAGAGAAATGATAGTTCCTCAAAAGACACTCAGGGTTATGTAATCAGAAGAACAGTGAATGAATACTGATCTGGGCAAACAAAAGCAATGGCAGAGCAGAGGGTGGGCCAGGAGGCATAGCAGTGGGGACAGTTGGGAAAATGTGAAGATTTTTGTGCACATCTCTTCATGTACATTTGTTCACCAGGATAAAGGAGGCAGTGTAGGAGTATTTTGGTCCTTGTTATGATTGTGATAGATAAAACTACCATTTTTTTGTTGTGTTTTTTTTAAGACTGATTTTAATGTTTTTGACAGAGACAGAGAGAAGGGGGAGGGCCCAGAGCAGTCTCCATAGTTGTACGTCATCAGTTTTTGACAGGGTTTTGTTCCACACAGGTGGGCAGGGGCTGTGCAGGGCAGGGACTGGGCGGGGGACCTCCTGCATGGGAGGCACATCCCCTCGAGCCAGGGAACAAACAGGGGGCCGAGAACTGAACTGGGGACCTCCCACATGGGAAGCACACCCCAGTTCAGCATGTGGGTCCACATGGGTCAGGGCCGGAATTTGATCTTCAGTCCCTGGGGCTGCAAAGTGAGCACTTAACCCACTGAGCCATCCCAGCTTCCCCGATAAAACTGCCTTTAATATCAAATATATGGTGATGGAAAGAGAGCTCACTCTGGGTGGTGAGCCCATAATGCAATGCATAGATGATGTCATGTAGAATTGTACACCTGGACACAATGTAATTTAATTGTTAACAACCAATGTCACCCCAATAAATTTAACAATTAGAAAAGTTTTCCAGGAAAAAAAGTAAAAACTGCCTTTAAATGCACAATTTAGTTAAATGGGAGACATACAGAATTATTTTATCATTTTATTTGGCCTGGAAATTAGATTCTATTCCTGACTTTGTAACATTCATTCAAATGCATTCAGAGGCTCATGCATTCATGCAGTGTAGAAGAATCTGCTAAGTATCTGCCCTGTGGAAACCCTCAAATAAATGACATCCTTTGAAAATGAATCTTCTAAGCAGTACTGTACCCACCCTCTCCCTATGGATTGTTCTTCCCACTAACCCTATGAAGTAAGTCCATTGTGCTTTTGACATTCTGAGAGAATAAAACAAAAACTTATACAGGGTGATATTTTTTGACACTTTTTAGAATGGAAAGTTCCAAACAAAAGGAGAGAGTATAATAAACTGGAATGCACCCATCACCCAGCTTCAACAATTATTAAAATGGGCAGGCTTATTTCATCCATACCTCCATCCTCTGATTATTTTGAAGCAAATCCCAGACAGCATATAATTTGTAAATATTTCAGCATCTATCTCTAAAAAGTAAGGACTCTATTTTTTTTTTTTTTTTGGGCCAAGCCATTTATCATTATCACATCTAAAATAATCCTTTAATGTCATAAAGTATTCAATTAGTGTTCACATTTTCCCAACTGTCCTTTTTCTTCTTTTTTTTCCTTTTTTACAATTTGTTTGAAACGTGACCCAAATTAAATCAAACATAATAATTGGTTGATACGAGTATGTCTCTTAAATCTCTTTTAATCTGTAGGTTCCCCTTCTACCTGTGTTTATTTATTTTGCCTTAAAATAAATTGTTTTAAATAAACCAAGTATTTTGTTCTACGCTACATGGGTGATTTTGAGGATTCGTTCACAGAGCTTTTAGAGCAGTAAATGGAAGGCCAGGGTGTCAGAGCACAGCTAGCACAGCGACTAAGATCAAGAATTCTATCGCTGTACTGCCTGGGTTCCTATCGTGGCTCTGGCACTTATTAGCCGCATGACTGAACCTCTCTGTGCCTCAGTGTTCTCAATTTCAAAGTGGGGATGACAATAGTGCCTATCTCATTGGATTAAATGAGAATTAAATAGCCCAATGAATATATAATGATTAGCACAGTGATGCTTTAAATATAGTACATGATTTATTATACAGATGAGGAAATTGAGGGGCAATAAGGCTGATTGGTCGAAGGTCTCAAAGCTAATTGGTGGCAGGGCAGGGACTAGAACACTGGTTTGTCCCACTGATTAATACCATTTCAAACCTCTGGTGAATGAAGGCTCTCAAGGAATGGACATCATTCTAACCAGGATGTTATTGCCATTCTGTTGTTAAATCATTGTGATGACTAGGAACCTTCCCAGGCCTCAGTTTCCTGATCTGCAAAATAAGAGAGTCAGAGATGTGTCTAAGGTGCCTAATGTCCCTCATAGGAGAAATCCCAGAAGAAGATGCCCTAGCAAGCCTTGCAGGGGAGTCATCTAAGCCACCACAGAGCAGCAGCTCCAAATCAGCGTCAACGACGTAACTTTAGATTCCCCAAAGGAGCATCTACCCCATCCTTCCAACCAAGAACCCTGGCGCCTCGCACCAGCCGCTAATTCCTCAGCCTGACTCAGGGGCCAGGCCTGGTACCTACCACACCCCATGCTACCCGACACACCCAATCCTGACTCACAGAGGCCCTAATGCAGCTTCCCATATTACCATGGCCAGCCAAGTGAGGGGCATGCCACTCCCAGGCAGGCAGTTTCTGCAGCTGGAGACTAGCTTCACTGGACATGACTGTGGCTTGTCTTTGCTTCTCCAAGGCCTGGCAGGCAGATGTGGCCTTCAGCCCACTGAGGTGAGAGAGGGGAGGTGCAGCTAATTCATTCCTCAGGCAGATATCCCGGTGGAGACTTGAGGAGGTGCAAGGCGCTTCTGCAGTGGTCTCTAAGCTGCAAATGGACAGCTAGAAAAGTCCAGCCTTTCTGAACATTGCTGGTCATGTTTTCTTGTTGTTGTTTCTTTGTTTGTTTTTTCCTTCTCAGGTTGCTTGCTTCCATTTCAATTAATACAGTAGGATGATTTATATTATTTCAATTTGATTTATATTATATTAGCTCAACTTATATATTTAAAAGAAAGTACTTAATAAAAACCACTTTCATTGTATCCAAGCCCAGTATCTTCAGAGTTTGAGCTCCCTGGAATTCTAAACACATTTTAAACAACTAGTAAGGAAGGCAAGGGAGACTGAGAAGAGGAACAACGCAGGGAAGTCACCATCAGAATCTCACCAAAATACAGGTGTTCAGCCTCCAGTTAAGAGACAGGCTGTCCTGAGACAGGAATGGGCTGCTCTGCTCCAGGGCATCTTTCTGAAGCATATGTTTCAATGCTCACAAACCAGCCAGAAATTCCTAAAGTTAGCCCACACATCTCTGCATTATCCACAAACACCCAGGTTTTTATTTTAAAACATTTAACTTATTAAGTCTATTCATACATGCTTGTCCCCTAAACCTAAAGAGCAGCATGTATTATACATAAAAGTGAGAGAGAATATGGGTCTGTATTCATCAGGGTTCTCCAGAGAAAAAGGACCGAGAAGATGTGTATATTTAGAAGGGGAGATTTATTTTAAGGCATTCGCTCACGTGCTTATGGAGGCTGGCAAGTCCAAAATCTGCACAGGCCAAAAAAACCTTGGTCCGAGACCAAGGGAAGAGCCGACATTACAGTTCAAATCTGGGGGCTGTTGGCTGAAGCATTCTTTCTTGCTCTTGCTGAGAGGAGGTCAATTTTTTTGTTCTATCCAGGCCTTCACCTGATTAGATGAGACCCACCCAAACCGTGCAGGGCAATCTGCTTAACTAAAAATTCACCGATTCAAATGTTAATGTGATCCAAAAGCATCTTCACAGAAATTTCCAGAATAATATTTGACCTAATATCTGGGCACTATGTCCCAGCCAAGTTGACACATAAAACTAACCATCACAGGGTATAAAAGAGAGGAGGAGGAAAAAAGGAGATTAAATTGTCCTGAGCTTAGATCCAAAATGCAGAGTGTGGCAGAGAGCTAAAAACCCTGGGTAGAACTGTCTTCTTGCCCTCATGTCCTCTCCCAACAGGGACTTGTGGGACAATGAGGTGCGTGAACTCACATGCACAGGCAGAGAACTTTCTCCTTCTCCCTATCCAAGTATTCCTCTACCATGTATTCCAGATCACATGCCAAGCACTGAGGCCACAGCTGTAAATAAGACTTAGTTCTTCTGTACGTGTAACAGTGGTCAAAATGGTAATTTTTATGTTGTCAATTTTATCACAATAAAAATTAAAAAGAAATTTTTAAGACTCATTTCTTGCCATCAAGGGTCTCAAAGTCCAGAGAGAGAGGACTACTGCTATAGTCCATTATAACCACACTGCCTGCTTCCATCCTTGCCACCCAACAATCTATTCTTCACCCAGAGGCCAGAGTTGTTCATTCAAAATGTGACAAAGGTCATGCCATCCCTCTGCAAAATCCTCCAATGGCTTCCCATTTTACTCACAGGAATGACCCATTACTCCTTGACCTCATTCTGCTACTACCCTTCCTGACTCATTCTGCCCAGTTGCAACCACCTCTTTGCTGTTTTATGTTAAGTTCCAAGCCTACCCCTGTCTCAGGACCTTTGCACTGTCTATAATTTCCACTAAAAACACTTTTTCCCCCATAGCTACATGGATAACTTCTCCACCTCCCTCAAGATTTTGTTCAAATATCATCTTCTATTTACAACTTTAATACCCATCAACACTTCTTACCCTGAATATCTTTTATTTATCTATAGCACATATTACAGAATATTCTAACATACAAAGTCTTACAGATAAGTTTGCAAACTTGCCACCATGTGCTTATGTTGGCAGCACAAACAACACACTAAGGTTCCATAGCATTGGTATGTCAGTGTCTCACAGCTATGTTTGTTGACATGTGGCTGTGTCTTTCTGAGTGGCGTTCATTATTGTTGTTGCATGTTTTTGTACGATATCGTGAGAATGTTGGAGCTTGAATTAGGGTTACAAACAAACATTAAACCTCTTGTTCAACGTGGCAAGAGTGGAAGTGAAACCAGGGACATGTTAGTTCAGGTTCATGGGAACAATACTGTGAAGAAAATGGCAGTGTACACGTGGAGTAAATGTTTTTCTGAGGGGAGAGAAAGTATCACTGATGGAGAGGTCAGGGAAGCCAGTGACAAGCAGAACTGACAAAAACATTGCAAAAATGTGTTGAATTGTGCATCAAAATCATCACTGACTGTGAGAAGCATAGCAAACAAAGTAAACATAATAGAGAAACAGGAAAAATTTAACCGAAAATCTTAGCATGAGAAAGGTGTGTACAAAAATGGTCCCAGGGGGAAGCCAGGATGGGTCAGTGGGTTAAGCGCTCACTTTGCAGCCCCAGGGACTGAGGATCGAATCCAGGCCCTGGCTCGTGTGGACCCATATGCTGAACTGGGGAGTACCTCCAGTTCAGTTCTCACCAAGGTGAGACCCCCAACCCAGTTCCTGCCCTGTGCAGCCACACACCCACCTGTGGAGTGAAACTATGTGGAAAAACCAATGATGTACAACTATGGAGACTACTCTGGGCCCTACCACTTCTCTGTCTCTGTATCTTTCTCTCTTTCTCTCTGTCAAAAACAATAAAAATAAATGTTTAAAAATGGTCCCAAAGGAGCACACTGATGAACAAAGCAAAGGAGAGTCGAAGTTTGCCAAGACCTCTGAAGAAGCAAGGTGATGTTTTGAGCTGTGTTATCACTGGTAATGAAACATGGGTGTACCAGTACAACCGTGAAACAAGGCGTCAAGGTGCACAAGGAAAGTCAGCCAATTCTTCACAACTGAAAAAGTTCCATCAGTTCAAATCAAGAGTCTAAACGACATTGCTAACCTTTTCTGATATCAGAGAGATTTTTCATTATGAATTTGTACCAACTGGACAGTCAACCAAGTTGACTATTTAGAAGTGCTGAAAAGGCTACGTGAAAAAGTTAGATAAACATGGCCTGAACTTTTTGTGAACTCATGGCTCTTGCATCTCAACAGTGCACCAGATCCCATGGAACAGTCTGTGAGGGAGTTTTTAGCCAGTTAACAAATAACTGTATTGGAACACCGTCCTTACTCACTTGATCTGGCCCCAATGATTTTTCTTAACCCAAAAATAAAGAAAATAGTAAAAGGAAGACATTTTGATGACACTCAAGACATCAAGGGTAATATGATGATGGCTTTGATGGCCATCCCATAAAAAGAATTTTAAAATTGCTTTGAAGAATGAAATAGGCACTATTGTCGGTACATAGCTTCCCAAGGGGAGTACTTCAAAAGTGACCATAGTGATATTCAGCAATGAGGTATGTAGCCCCTTTTCTAGAATGAGTTTGCAAACATAACTGGCAGACCTTGTATTCTAACAAGTTATATAATACACTCCTTTGTTATATTTATTGTTTACTCTCTGTCCCCATCTCAGTGGAATGATAACTCCACTAGGATAGATATATTTGTCAGTTTTACTCATGGACATGTCCCAAGCCCCTGGAATAGTGTTTGGCACATAATTAAACAGTTGTTGAATGAATGATGAGAATAAAGTACACATTCACAAAGCAACACTCTCTAGTACCAAATGCCTTGCTTTTTGGGGCCCTAAACCTGGGGGGCGAGGGGGAAAGCCTTCTTAGATTAGTGTTCGTTGACACATGTCACTATAGTATATTTGAAACTTTTTATCAGGGTAACCTAGACACAGACACTGGAGTGAATAAAACCAATGAACAATTTCATGTTGTTGACATTAAGTTGGAAAAAGTTCACATGCCAAGAGATGGATGAACCACATGACCCTTCAGTCACCAACAACTATTTTCTAATACCCTCCCCTCAAAACATATTATTACTATTGCTATATTCATAGTAATCCCAGGCATTCAGTAACAAAAAGTTGTTTTCTTTTTTATTTTTCAAAGGAACATCAATTGGCCTTTGCCTGTTAACAGGTATTCTGGGTAAGTGGCACATACAGAAGATTCGAAAGGACACATAATGGTGTGGGAAGGTCAGGTGACACTGTAGGTGTAATAGACACATCAGGGTAGCTTGTGGGCTGACATCCCTAGTGTCTCACTCTCTATTACCTGAATCTCTCTTCTTCAGTAACAGATTCCTCCCTACCTTCCCCACCCATGGGACACAGGCTTGGCCAACCACAGTTCTTCCCTGGGTCATTTCTAAGTGGTGCTAGCAGGACAGAGCTTCTTCTTCACAGACCAGTAAGCCAGAAAGATATAAAACAAAGGAGTCAATTAAAATAAGAATATAAATTCATTAATGAATTAGCAAGCAGATGAATGAATGGACTTTTAAAACAAATATATTCAACTAGGAGAAAGAACATTAATTTTGGAGCCAGAAAAATCCCAGTTGTGAATCTCAGCTCTACCGCTTAATAGACAGAGTCTGGCAGAAGTAACTCCCCTTTTTTTATGAGCTGGTAATTTATACCAAAATTTTTATTGTGAAATTATAAGCATATAATTCTGGGGGATGCTGGGATGACTCAGCAGGTTGAGCGCTCATCTTACAACCCCACGGTCAAATCCCAGCCCCGGCCCAGGCGGACCCATATGCCAGGGCAAGCTTCCCTTTTGGGAGGCCGCTGATTTGGCTCCCACCCGGGGCATGCTGCCCATGTAAGAGGCCCCCAGCTTGCAGGGGCGTGCCTCTATGCAAGAGTCCCCTGCCTGGGTTCCTGCCCTGCACAGCTCTTATCCACCTGTGGAATGAAACTATATTGAAAACTGATGACATAGAACTATGGAGACTGCTCTGGGCCCTCCCCCTTCTCTCTCTGTCTCTCTGTCTCTATATATATCTATCTAAATAAACAAATAAATAAATCATAAGCATGTTAATTCTGTAACATAACAATATCACACTCAAGCTTTAAAGGGGACGTTACTTCTGCCAGACTATTTGAGTCTTTGAGAAAGAAATGTAACTCCTTCTGATCCCATCTCGCCTCTTTCTAAAGTTACTGTTAGGAAAACGCCTAACACCAACTGGCCCTATGGGACATTCTCCTGAACACACTGAACCAACAACAGTGACCCAAGCTACGAAAGCTTTCTTGACATTGGAAATATGGATATTTGAATCTCATTGGTTGGCCTTCCACTAAGTAATAAAGTTATGGTTTGAGAATTTTTTAAGTATTTGACTGAAAAGATATTTTTATCAAAGTTACCACATTTGAAATAAACCTTCAGAAATACTTGTGTTTTTAAGGTAAATAAAGATTTTTGCAAATGAATCTGATAACCTTACAATAGCTTCATTAATTTTATATTGTTAAACACTTTGTTTCATCCTATATGTAACACATAAATAAATAAAATATGGCAAGATTTAGTTATTCTATACACAAACAATAAAAAGGTAGGAATTTTCTGTCAAATAAAAATTTAATGAAAAATTTTTTAATGTTTTACTTTTGAAGTTTGGTTTATTTTATAAATTTCAGGACAATAGGTGCAAATGGGAAAAATATACCATTTACTTCTGTTAATTTTTTTTTTTTCATTAACATTTAAATTGAAAGCTCCTTCGGAATCCAATACAGAAAAGAAAGAAGATGAAAAGAAATAACACAAATGTCCATCAACTAACAGTTTGATTAAACAATTTACAGTAAATCTATAAAACGGAAAACTGGGCAGCAGATAAAGAGAGATGTGGATCTGATTTTATTGGCATGGCAGTGTGTTCCCAATGCAGAAGGCAAAGTAAAACATATATAATGCACGCAGTGGTTTAAAATTATACACGTTTCTCTGCTTTGTAGCCCCCAGTACTTCCTCTCACTTAACACTCAAAATCCTTGTTATTCATCAGTTAATACGTAATGTCCCTGCCAGACCATTAGTGCCATCAGAGCAGGACCCTATCTTCAGCCCCATCCCCCAGGCCAGTGTTTGACAGATGATATGTGGTCAGGAGAGAGCTGTTGAACGAGTGGGCAGTACCTTAATCTAAGGAAGTGAGCTTGTTTTTAATGACCCCAGCTTCCTCTCCCAACTGCTGACAAATCACCCATTGAATCATCTGTTCTAGAATTTTGCTTAGGATTATCATCAAGCCTATGGAATTTACCATTTTCTAGTTTATAGTGTTTGCATTTTTATTCATTTTGGTCCTCAGTTTCCATAGTCTCCCACATTACATTGTCAACTGTTTGAAGCTAGGAACTATATTCTGTCTTGTTCATTCTATAAAGCCCAGAAAAAAATAAGTTATGCTCAAAGAGGAGGCCTTCTGAGTGATCAAATGATTTGGCAAGTATCACCTCCTGAGAGAAAAAAGAATAGGGATCACTATAATTTAATAAAAACCACAACCACTCCCTTTCACGGGCCAGGCACCATGGTTAGAGTGTTATATCAGTTACCTCTTTTATTCAGCAGAACAATCCTCGGAGGGAAATTGAAGCAACTCTCAGGGATTCCTGTCCCGTCACCCAGCTAGAAAGAAAAAGAACCAAGATGGGAGGCTGTGCTTTGTCATGCAAGTTCCGTGCTCTTACTCACTTGTGACCTTCCCCTTCCATTCCTCCCGCAGCTGACAGACAGTCCTCCTCTCTGGAAAAAACTGAGCACCATGTCTATCTTATTCACAATTTGGTGAATAGGAAGGGGCCCTGGAAGGAAACTCAATAAGTTAATCTTCCAAATTTTTCATGTTTGTTTAGACAGTGATCGTGGTGGTTATGATAGCAGGCAATTTTCTGACTCGGCTGACCTTGGTTTCTGAACAAAGGTAGAGAGGAGAAGAAGCCATAAACCCTAATCAGAGGCCTAAGAACAAACTCTTCAAGCTGCCTGGGTCAGGATAATGCCCTCCCCTTCCCATTTGGCTTTTTGAAGTCCTTAAGCCCCACAGAAGGAAGTAGTTTCCTGGACAGATTCTTTCTCTCACAGAGGGAGACCCACACACACATAAGTGAAGAGGATGTACTAACCCAGGAGAAGCTTTGAGGGAATTAAAAGGATAGTGAGGGTGTGGTTGTCCACAGTCTGACTCCAAGGACAGATGAATGATGTTTGGCTGTTATTACTAGGAGCTTCTGGTTGATAAATACTGTCTGGTATTTCCTTGCTGGTGTTTTTGCCCTGGCTCGGCAGGCCCTGACCACTGTGGTCCACTATGCAAATGCAAAGTACACCCCCAAATCAGGCAGCTTGTGACTCACCAACTCCCCTTTAAAACAACACTGGTTCCAGGCAGTGACTACTCAGGGTAGAAGCCATGGCTCCCAGACTTTGTTTCTCCTACTGGCTATTTGTCTGTTGGTTGGTGGTAACTGTGACAGAAGGTAAGGATTTTGTTTTTATTCTACTGTGTGCCCACTAATTAATAAGTTGTGTGAAAAGATAAAATTTGGCTCTGTGATTATATATATCTATAAATTGAAAATATTTATGTCAGCTTCCATCAACCTGTGTGGTTAAAGAGGAGACTGAATTTTAGCATCTGAGACCTTGCTCTTAGTCTCTGCTCTAGCTCTGTGACTTTACACACTTGACCTCTCAAACATCAGTCTCCTCATATGTGATGTGACAGGATTAATAATATTCATTATTATGAGAGTTGTTATGCATTATTATGAGCTATCAAGAAAACTCTTGGGGAAGCCAGGATGGCTCAGTGGGTTAAGCGCTCACTTTGCAGCACTGGGGACCAGGGATCGAATCCCGGCCCCGGCCCATGCGGAACCATATGCTGAACTGGGAGCTCCCCCAGTTCAGTTCTCTCTCTGTCTCTGTCTCTGCATCTCTCTGTCTCTGTCAACATAAATAAATCAATAAAAATATATTAAAAGAATAGCATAAATTTATTAAAAAAAAAAGAAAACTCTTCAAGCCTAAATAAGACACTATACTAATACTAGTTATTGTTCTAAAACTAACACTTTTCACCCTGAATTACAGCAATGTCCACCTCTTTATCCCCAATAGCACAGTAATTTGCACATGGTGGGTGTTTGCTCTGTGTGTGTTAATTACTTTAATTAATTACATCTATTCAGCTATGTCTTGGTGCTACCGGAGTAAGCACAGATTTCTTTCTTAAGTATTATATTAGATTTCCTTTCTCTACTGTTCCTATTCTTTTTTCTTTCCCCCCCTACAAAATTTCCAAGTAGACTGAGCCTGAGAATTAGTTTACAAACCCAATGAAGGAAAAGAATAGGGAAAGGAGGAGAAAGCAAAAGAGAGATAAAGGAGATCCTGGGGACCTGGGTGTGATGTGTTTTGTTTTGTTTTGTTTTTTCACAGAACTCAATATGGTTCCAAGAGTAGAGAGCCAGGAGTCAAACTGAGTGCTTCACCCCTTTTCCATGCCCCTGGAAGCTTTGCAGGGGCTCAGCCAGATGCTAGTCATCCCACAAGTTCCCTGCTCCTATCCCCCAAAGCTCACAACAGACCAGAGAGGGGCAGAGACCTCAGAGCTGGTGAAGAGACCACCAGAGCTCACCCTGTCCAATCTCTGCATGAACTTGGTGATCAAAGGTCAAGGAATAGAGGTTACAGATAACCCCTGCCTCAAGTTTCAAGACAAGACCCCCAAACATCCCCTGCGGAAATTGACAGCTAAAAGATTAGCCACCGGACACCTTCTTTCCAGCAAGTGAACTACTTTCAGGAAACCGAAAATGTGTAGCTAAACTAGTTGTAATGAGACTAGAGGTTTATTCACACCTAAAAGGATACCAATGAAAACGTGATATGTGATTGTCCCTCAGACTGGCTTCGAAGTCTTTCCTTAAATGTGGCTTCTCGCTGCTGGAGTAGCCCTGTCCCAGCTCATAGCTCACTTACACAAACCCTGGCTGTGCCAGACAGGGTGGTATGCAGGTCTCCAAACTCACTCTGTTCTCTCTCCTCTTCCCAGCAGAATGCTCTCCACCTGTTTTTACCTTTGTTTAGTGCAATTCTGCTTCACGCAGTGTTACTTAAATGTCTTTATAAAAAGACCTTCACAAAGGCTCTCTTAAGACACATGATTTTAAAATTGCAGCCTCTCTCTCACACGCTACCATCTTGAAATACTCAGAACAATTTGCACATCACTTACTGCATTCTGCTGCGTTCTTACAGACCCATCTATTTGCAGCGTGCCCCTACTTCTCGAGCTCAGCCTGCGTCTTCATCATCTCTGCATTTGCTACAGCACGGAACACAGTGACCTGTACACTGTTGGGAAAGGTCTAGACCTACAGCATAGAATTAAAAGAGGCCTGGGTGACAATTACTGTGCTCCAAATTCTTGACTTTGTAAAAGGAGAGATGTGACCAAGATAGCCAATCATTTTGTGAATCTACAAAATGAATGGAGTTGCAGTTAACTGAGTAAATTAAAATCAAATTGAGTTGGGAGTAAATTAATCACAGGATTTGTGTTTCTTTCTGGTTCAAACTCTTAACAGCATAGGAGAATTTTTCTAATTCTCCATGTGCCATGTAAAGGAAGAACTGCCTACTTACACATCAAGGATGAAGCTTACGTCTCTTAAAATCAGTATAGTTCACTATAAACCCAAACTCAGCTACTGTCTGCCCAAATAACCACAGACTACAGGTAATTATATATATTTAAAAAAAGGTCTTCTCATCCTTACTTTTAAAAAAAAGTACGAGTTGTTAATATGCCGTGAGTTTTATGTCTAGACTATAATAAACCTGTTTAAAATTGATATCCAAACTCTAAGCAATATTTTGGCTTAAGTTTCTATTATACTCTAATTTTAAATAAAGTTATTATTGTGAATTTTCTGGGACTAGAATTAAGTACTCACTGAACCTCACAAAAATCTACAGAGAGGAAAACTCAACCTCTGCCTGATCATTTATTCCATTTATCAATAAGGAGGGAAAGCTGGGATGGCTTTCTCAAGCGCTCGCTTTGAAGCCCCGAGGACCGAGGATCGAATCCTGGCTCCAGCCTGTGGGGACCCACATGCTGAACTGGGGTGTGCTTCCCGAATGTGGTGAGGTCCCCAGTTCAGTTCAAATAAATAAATAAACAATATCAATAAGGAACTGGGCACCACTCTAAACCAGGAACTAACCTAGGGAGATAGCTGTGACCAACAGAGTCAATAGTCCCCATCATAATGGAGGTCCTGTTCTAATAACATCCATATCCTTTAGTCCTATCAAAAGTACTCAGATTTTGTATAGAAAATGAAAACAGATGGGCCCAAGAAAATGGAGATCACACTAATAGAAACTTTATAACATTCAAGATTACTAATAACAGTAGCTAACACCTACTAAATGCATACTGTGCATCAGGAATGTTCTGAGTATTTTACATGTTATTTTAGACCATAGAACACATCAGTGAGATAGGTAGTATGATTTTCTCCACTTTACTAATAAGAAAAAGGAGATAAGGAACCCATCAATGGTCACATGGTTATTAAGTGGCAGAGCTCAGGGACATCGGCTCTAGAGCCTACGCTTTTAAACACTATGCTATTCTGACTCTCAAAATGTTTCAATCTGCATTTAAACAGTTGACCTACTGCTACTTTGGTCTAATTAAGTTTGCAGAAGAGCTCTCATCTTTTTGACGTTCAGTGCCTTTGGTGACAGGTTAGTATGTTACATAATGAGAAGTATTTGCTTATTGACAATCACATTATCTCTGAGAGGTAGTAACATAACTTTAGCCATCATAAAAACTGAGATTTATCCCAATCTATTCCATTTTACTGTAGGCACTATACTGGGCGTAAGGGAATACTGGTCTACAGGATGGTCAAATGGATATTTCAGTGGAGGAGGATATAACCCCTGAATAGTAATCACATGGCAGATGAGCATTATGAACATGCCCTCAGGATGTTTTGGAAACACACTGCATAGTGCCTCAGGGTTAAGGCCTCCCTGAGGAAATGAAACATGAAATTTACATAGAAGTAAGCCAGGCAATGATGGCAGGAAATGGTCCTACAGGCACCTGGAACTAAGTTTTTAAAGATTTATTTTTATTGTTTTTGACAGAGAAAGAGACAGACAGAGACAGAGAGAAGGAGGAAGGCCCAGAGCAGTCTCCATAGTTGAGCATTAGTTTTCCATATAGTTTCATTCCACAGGTGGGCGCTGGGCTGCGCAGGGCAGGAACTGGACCAAGAGCCTCCTGCCGCCTCCCGCATAGGCCCCGGCAAGAACTGAACTGGGGGCACACCCCAGCTCAGCATATGGGTCCACATGGGCCGGAGCCGGGATTCGACCCCAGGTCTCTGGGGCTGCAAAGCGAGCGCTTAACCCGCTGAGCCATCCCAGCTTACCCTGGAACTAAGTTTTTAAGAGCCCATGACCATTGATGACTTTTGCCAAAGTAGTTCTCTTGGAGTGGAAGAGGTAGAGTCTGATTCCAATAGCTTAAATAGGGGGTCGGGGGCCAGAGCAGTGGGGAGTAGTGGAGTCAGAAGTGTGCAGATTTCTCCTTGCCAAGAGAGAAGTAAGAATGAAAGATGTTCAGGGCAGATCACTGAAGTTTTCTCTCTGAAATATAAAGTGCAGTAATCTACTTTAAAAAAATAAAGAGAATTTTAAAGAGAATTCTCCAAATGAATGAAGAAGAATAATAATTTTGAAGAAGTTTTGAGGAGAGCATCAAAGCTTTAGAAGACAGTAAGAATGAAGCAGAACAGGATAAACAAAGGAATTGATGAGCAATGTTAACTCAGCCAAAGTTGGAAACCATGAATGGCACTCACCCACTCACTCAGATGTGCTGCCTTAACTTTGTAAGAAACCTGTGACAATTTCCCAAGTCAATCCCTATGACTCCCACATTTTAGAACACCTATGTTAGCCAACCAGTGACCTGAAATAGTCACCATGTATCTAGTCTGCTGGAAGAATGTGGTTTTCTGTGGTCCTGCCCACATTCTTCGATTGGTTACTAGGACAGGCTTGTATTTTGATCTTGAGCCCTTAGAAATTCCCAGAAGAGAATACTGAACATTAGTGGGCATCCCAGAGTCAGAGAAAGCTGCCTAGCAGGTTCTAATACCCTACTGTCAGCTAGAGGATTTGGAGAGTAGCCTCAGGTTCTAAGAAATGAGACAAGCACAGGGTTGGCTTGTTTGTAATAGCTTGAGTGCAGTTTACAGAGTGACAGAGTTCAAGGCCTACCTAAGCCTCATTTGATAGCAAAATGTCAAATGAGTACGGTATTAAGAGAAAGGCTAGCTTTACCCCTAGCAACTGGACTCTTGGTGGAAAGTTTTCATGTTACAAAGGTTCACAACTGGTCTAATTGTGTTGGAAGAACAAATGAGTAATGTGGGATTTAATCATCTTCTGTAGTTTGAAATGTCTTAATCTAGTTTCAATCATATAATTTTAATACTCTGTAATCTAGATGGATATGGGAGAGATGGCCAGTATTTTATTCAAGGAACAGATATTCATTCAAACCAGCTTTTAAAAAGAGTAGAGCTATAGGTGGAGTGATTACTATAAGGTTATCTTCAAGAACCTTGGGGAAGCCGGGATGGCTCAGTGGGTTAAGCGCTCACTTTGCAACCCCAGGGACCGAGGATCGAATCCCGGCCCCTGCCCGTGCGGACCCATATGCTGAACTGGGGAGTTCCCCCAGTTCAGTTCTCTCTTTGTCTGTGTATCTCTCTCTTTCTCTCTCTGTCTCTCTCTCTCTGTCAAAGACCAATAAAATTAAAATTAAAGAACCTAAGTACAGCCATCCCTCAGAGGGACCAACCCTGGAAAGTCAAGAACCAAGGCTACTCGCATAATCACTTACCACATGGTCTCTCATCTCTTTTTCTCTTGGAGAGGCCTTCCCTATTTTATAGTTTCTATGGAAAGACTGACTTCTCCGCTTACTCAACATTCAACTGGCCAAAACCTAACACTCCAGCCCCTGCCCTACACTTTCCATTAACATCTTCCACTAACTGTGTCTCTCTGTTGAACCTCTTAAGTGAGACTCTAATTGGTCACTGGCCAGCCAATGAATGAGCTGAGTGTCTAACAGCAGTCCAGTCAACCATAACCAAAGGTGTGTAGGGCTGACTTTACCAGATTTTGTGGGTGAAACAATCTCTAGAAGAAGCATGAATACAGGCAGGCAATTCGCATGTCCAATACAATCAAGAAACCTGACTTGAGCTATTCTAAAAGTGAGGGGAATCTAGCTCTTTTTCATTGTCTCAGTACTCTCACTTCTTGAGGGGAGCTCATTTTCCTATTCTTCACACTCAGCAGCCCTTTACAGACTTACGTAGGTAAGTCTCTAAGGGAGGGAAGGAATAATTTTCTACAGGGAAGCCTATTTTGTCATAGCCAATTGGATGATATAGTGAGAGGGAAGACTTTGACACTTGAGCTTGATCCAAATTTCTTCTCAGAAACTACTTTTATCCTGGCCCTCAGTGCTCGTTCCCAGGCTCCATGCAGAGGCCCCCCCTCCCTGTCTCTGTAGGGATGATTTCTCTGCTGGGGCAAGTGAAGCAGACCTGGATGAATGGCCTTTGGGTGGGGCAGTTATTTTTCTTTTCTTTTCTTTTTTTAAAGATTTATTTTATTGTTTTTGACAGAAACTGAGAGAAGGGGGAGGACCCAGAGTAGTCTCCATAGTTGTACATCATCAGTTTTCAACATGGTTTCATTCCACACAGGTGGGTGAGGGCTGCATAGGGCAGGAGCTGGGCTGGGGCCTCTCGCATGGAAGGCACACCCCCTCGAACCAGGGACCAAACCAGAGGGCAAGAACCAAATTGGGGGCCTTCCACAAGGGAAGCACATCCCAGCTCAACATATGAGTCCGCACAGGCTGGAGCCGGGATTTGATCCTCAGTCCCCAGGGCTTCAAAGCAAATGCTTTAACCCACTGAGCCATCCCAGCTTCCCATATTTTTTTAACATTAAGTTCTTATTTTTATTAATTTTCTTTGTTTGGTTACAGTTTACACAAGATAAATTAATGCACAAATCTTAAAGGTACAATTTGATCAGATTTTATACATGTATAAACATGTGTGCACACATATGTATATAAGTATAAATGTATGTGTATGTGTTGTGTGTCTATCATCTACCTATCATCTATCTATCTATCTATCTATCTATCTATCTATCTATCTATCCATCCATCCATCCTGTCATCTATGTAACAACAACCCAGATCAGGATCTAAAGAGTCCTCCAGGGAAAGCCGGGATGGCTCAGTGGGTTAGGCGCTCACTTTGCAGCCCCAGGGACCGAGGATTGAATCCCAGCCCCGGCCCGTGAAGACCCATATGCTGAACTGGGGAGTGCCCCCAGTTCAGTTCT
>PVKE010031860.1:0-18806 GCA_004027555.1 Craseonycteris thonglongyai
AAAAAAAAAAAAAAAAAAAAAAAAAAAAAAAAAAAAAAAAAAAAAAAAAAAAAAAAAAAAAAAAAAAAAAGAACTGCAGGGGATGTAATACCTGCATATTCAAACTATGCCTCCCTTTAAATTTTCAACAAATTTTAATGTAAAATATTTTCCCCTAAATCATGTGAATTTTTCTTTGGATGGCTGAGATGGGGGAGGGAGTGGAGGAAAGGGGGACAGATTGAACACTTATCTCTAAGTGACAGAACTAATGGGGATTTTATTTTCTTATGCTTTTCTGTATTTTTGTAATTTTCTGCAATGTACATTACACGTTTATAACAAAAGTTATTTAGAAGCTGCTTTTTTGTTTTAACACTAGGACCACCTCACCACACCACCCCAGGGTTCTTATTCACACTGGGAGTTGTGAAGTTAGCAGCCCTGAATGTCACCTTTGGGTCAAGGACCCAAGGAGCTGCTAAAGCATGTGAGTGACGACAGAAACTCTTCTGAATGCTGCTACTATTGCACGCCTAATCCCCCCCATCTACCTGAAAGGCAACACTGTGCAGTGGATAAGGAGCTGACTCTAAAGCGAGGCTCTGCCATGTATTAGCTGTGTGACCTTGAACTTTGCTTTTCTCAAATGTAACAAGGAAACAATAATACTTGGCTCACAGAGTTAAGTTAATATATGTAAAGAACTTACAATAGGACTTGGTGCACACATAGTAAATGATAAATGAAGTGGCTCTGATTTATGATCATCATCACCATACTCTTTAAATTCATCTAAGCAACTGACTTTATAACAAGCCTAGATCTACTGAACACACCTTTCAAATCACAGCACTTAGAGCAGAGGGCAAACACTGAATAAGCAACAGTTACGGCACAAAATGGAGCAAAAGACAACACTTCATACTGGTTACATGAGAACAGTCCCAAACCTTTTCAGACAGGCTCGACTTGATGACTGTCAGGAGTCTATAAATATATGTGGGTTCAAAGGCAGCTCCAGGACGGATATCCCTCACAATTTTATCCCCAAGAGCTGCAATGGAAATAGGACATAGATTTTCACAACTAAAATGAAATCTTAAAATGATTAAAAGTAAAATCATCAAAACTCCTTCCCACCCTCCACTGAACACTGAAAATAGCACAGATGTAGTAACCTATATTTAAAAAGATATTTTCTATCTAATAAGCCTGAATTTATTAAATTCAGTCATCCTTTTTCCTAACTCTCAATATGTAATGACATAGGAAGACCTCATTTTTACTTACCTTGTCTGGGTTTTGGAGGTACTGGCATATTAGTAAATTCATTCATTAGCCGAACACTAAACATGGAAAAAAGAATGCTTAGTAATACATTTTTTAACAAGACAGACTTTTACTAAAGAGCCTTGATGGCTAAGTCGAATATTAATTAGTATGAAAACAGCAAGTTTTAGGTAACCAAAATTATAATAGCTAATGAGTTCTTAAATCTTTTCTATATAAGTTTTTGGTATATTTTAAGTGATAAGCTGATAAACACTATTTATTGAACTAGATCTAAAGAACACAGATAAACAATGTTCCAATTCCATTTCTGGTTAAGTTCCATATATAAACATAAACAGTAAGTTAAAAAAAAGAGAATTATGGGACTCATTTGCAGGGTATCAAGAACCTTGCCAAACTATTTGAATTCTAAGAGAAGGAAAACCCACCCCATCAATACATTTTTAAGCACCTTACTTACAAGCTGTCTATCATGGGTGTTGATGTACAAGGTCTTTGCACTTTTGAATACAGAGGGATGAACTTCATCAGGTGATACATTGGAGGACAAGCAACCAGTGCCTGCAGTGTCTAAATATTGGCAGTGAAGGAAGCGTAAAGGAAATGAAACAGACACTCCAAATTTCCAAAAGGCACATTAAGTACAAGAGCATATAAAACTAAATAAGCCAAGGACACTGAATGCCTTAGATATGTAAACACAAAAGGGAATAAACCAAATCATCACAGGGAGAGCCACCTTGTGATATCCACATAAGGGTTTACTGCAATCAGTTTACATATAAGCACTTGATTCAACCAACATAATCATATCAGTGACAGCAAAATTTCCAGTTATAAAGGTTAACTGCCCTATTATTTGGAACTACTCTAATGAGAAGAAAACTGGACTGATCTGTCATTACCCAGTCAAAAACTTTTTTTTGTGGGGGGTGGAGGGGTAGGAATAACACTTTATAAGGCAGACTAAAAACCCAAGTTTCTGGATTCAAAATTCTGCCCCTACAGAAGCTGAACTAAGTCAAAAAGGAAGAGAAAACTGTAGTTAGGGAGCCTTGGAGACAGCATCTGAGAAGGATACAGCATTAATGTAGCACCAGTTTCCTTTATTGATCAGCCCACGGGGTTGCAATGACACTGGTTTATGTATTAGGGTTACATTCTCCAGTAACTCTGAAAGAGTGAAGAAGCATATTTAAGAAGTTAATGACATCTAGTGAGTAACAATGGAGTAAATTCTTATGCTCTGCTGTCTGGGAGAGTGTTCAAACCCCCCACCCAGTAAAGCACATACCCAAAGAAAAGCCATACCATGTTAAAGCTTCATTCCATTCAACATCACGTACATTATTCAATAATTAATTTTTTAAAAACAGTATTTCCCCCCAAACACCAACATTTATTTGTCTTCCTATGGGATTAGCATTCAGGAGGACTTTTAATATTTTAATACAACGCAGAAAAGGCTTAATAAATAATGTATCAGTATTAGAGAATAGATTTAAAAGGTACAAGTTTTTCCCCGTAAACACTGAAAGCTAGGCATGCCACGGAAACAGCGTGGTCCCTGAGACCCTAAGCTATAAAGGTATTTACATGCAGAGCCCAAGTCTCATTCATGTCTGAATCCCTAGCAACTATTACAGCACCTACCACATGACAGTGGGTGATAATATTGCTTTCTGAGGCAATTATCTCCTATTAACTCTATTTTTCATTACAAGTTGAGGGACTGTTTTGTACATTGGAATTCTCTTATTCCATTTAGAAACAAGCTTCTTATCCTCAGATTTCACCCTTGGACATCACTCTTCTTCACAGTCTTACAATAGCTATAGTAAATGTCATCTTTGATTTTTAAAAATTAAATGCCTTTTTTCACAAATGCTTTTAAAACAAGGTCTCCCATGTGCCATTATGAAACTTATAACTGTGACAGCTACAATTATGGACACATTCTATACTTAGTAAATGCTTAACCACTTACATGTTAACCAGCTGTACTTAATCCTTAGTAATCCAGGATTATCACCACTATCACCCTTTTACCAGTAAGAAAATTGAGGGTCAGAAAGGTTAACTAGTTGCCTGTGATCAAACAGGAGCAAGGCAGCACAGCCAGCTCCTGAAATGCATGATCTGTAGCCTGAGCACACAGCCTCTCTTTACTTTTGAATTGTGTACTAGGAAACACTGGGTGAGCATGCATTTGACAATAGCACACATCTAAGGCATCACTCAAACAAAAGAAGCCTTTCTTTTCTAAAACAGTTGGAGTTGGCAGGTCTCAGACTTCAGCATTACATGAAGGAATTGATTTGCAAAATTCTAATGTCACACTCACAGTCCACCCTCCTGTAAAAGTAAATGCTCTCTTTCCTCTAATTGAGAAAGCATGGGGAATAATTTTCCTACTTATAAAAAGTAAAATATTACAGGCTCAAGAGAACCCAATGGAATCTGTTCAATTAGACTAAGTTTGCAAAACTCTGCTCATCTCTTATTACAGGGTACAGTACTGGGCCTTTAATGAGTAACATATCAGTTACAGAACTGAACTAGAAGCCTCCATACAATAATACCCAGAACACATAGTACTGACCATGTGGCAGATGCTATTCTACAAGCTTATCCGTATTATACTCACGATCATTCTAACTCTATCGAAGAGCCACCAGTACCACTCCCATTTTACAGGTGAGAAAACAGGTCCACAGAGTTTAGGTAACTGGTGTAAGGCATGTAACAGAGCTGACGCATGCACCTGGGTCTATCTGACTCCAGAGGCCTGGCTGTTGCTTCTCAGTGGATAATGGCCTCCACTTGAAAAATCCTTTTAAAGTTTGGGATACTAACTTTTCCCCACAGGCTTAAGATCTTTTACTTACAAAAGACTTTTGCACCTGTCTTTGAGCCACATTATCACAACAGTCCATTATTTTCCAATGTGTGCCATACAATAGCAATTATTTAGTATAATTGTTCTACATAAACAAATGAACAAAAGACCTCAAATTTTCAAATAAGCAACAATCCCAAATGAGCACTCCAGCATGGCACCTGTGAATCTTTGCTATAGTATTATTATATCTAAAAACAATTCAGTTTTCACATAACTGTTAAGACCACCTGCAATGCAGGGACCTCTATTAATGATGTGCTGGCACTTGCAGAGCCCTGCCTGGGCACCAGAGCAGCTGTAGGCACAGCAACGATTAAAAGGTGGTCCTGCTGTGGGAGGGGCTGCAGACAGTGAGGAAGGGACATCACAGGGCCAGGGAAGCTGAAGGGTGGGGGTCCCTGGAGGGGATGCGCAGCCCAATCCAAGGACCAGAGAAACCCTGAGGCAGCCAGGGGCAATGATACAAATGGCAGCTGACACCAGAAGAACATCTCTAGTTGGTGTAATGGTTCCTCACCCCAGAGAAGAAATACAACAGGATGAGTGGGTTAGTTTTTGTTCTATACAGGGGTGAGATAATGAGTTCACCTTTTGGAGGTGCTGATAAGAGGTACTCAGATGACACCAGTAAGTAGCATACTTATCCTCACAGATTAGCAAGTAACATACCTATGTTTACCAACACACAGGCCCCTGCAGCTCAGGGCTGAACCTGTGCATTCTGACAACACACACCACAACAGAGCAACAAGTCAGAAGAGGAACCCCAAGTAGCACTGTGTCTAAATGACAGACCATAAAGAACCTGTAACAAGTGATCCAGAGAGCAGGGCAGTTTGAATTAGTAATGGGGGGAGAAGCAGGTTCTAGGCCCTCAAGGGCATGAGAGGCAAAGTATTCTAGGGTGGGGAGTTGGGTGAAGGTCCAAGGGAGAGGTAGGGAAGGGCCTGATGACACTAATTCCTGTTCAATACTGACACGAGGGGGAAGCCGGGATGGCTCAGTGGGTTAAGCACTTTACAGCGCCAGGGACCGAGGATTGAATCCCGGCCCTGGCCCGTGCAGACCCATATGCTGAACTGGGGAGTTCCCCCAGTTCAGTTCTCTCTATCTGTCTCTGTATCTCTCTCTCTCTCTCTCTGTCAATAACAATAAAATAAATAAATGAATAAATAAATAAAATAATAATAATACTGACATGAGAGGAAAATGGAAAGAAAATGGCCAGGGACATGTACACAAGATCTATCTGAAACTTCCCTTCCATGTCAACTGTTTTAACAAACCCCCCAAAAATATGTTTATAGTCAAAAGTGCCTTAAATATCTTGCTAAACAACAACAAAATCACTTATAATAAAGCTAACTCCACTCTTAAAAGGGATGCAGGTACAAAAACATCAAGAACAGCTCTAAGCTCCACTGGAAAAACGCATCTCTTCTTTTGTTCTTAAACTGAGCTACATGCTCAGAATAATCTGCACACATGAGGAATGAAACTTTCAAACCCCATGGAATCAAGAGAATAAATCCAACTTAAAATTGGCTATTAGATGACTTCTTTTCAACATTCAGTTAGGAAACAGTACGTATTCCTTGGACAGAAACCTCTCCTTTCTACATCAACTCTTTCCTTAAATCTATGCCAGCTTCTGGCCAGTACTGTTGGTTTGCTTATTTTAAGGAGCAGGCAGGTAAAAAAGCAGTTTCACTGTTGAACTTCCACAATGTTAAATTCAAGTCTCTTAGCATCACCTAATGGTTTGTTCAATAACTGCAAGTAACAACATTCCAGGCAGACACAGATCTACAAAATTAAAAACTGAAACATAATGTAAACAAAAGGACATATATTTTATTAGCAAATGTACAAAACTAGCTTCTTTTCAAGTCTTCAACATTTTTTGAAAGAGCTTTCTGGTACAATATTCATAAAAATAGATTAGTAAGTCTTTATAGAGAAATACAGAGACACTGAACAATGCAGTCTCTTTAATGATTATGCTGTTAATTCTACAGTGGCCAAGTCTTCCATAAGCTAAAATACAGTATCATTCTGTTGTTAGTATCTTCCAGTGACCCTAAACACTACTCTCAAAGTAGGTTTGACTAATGACTGGAAACTCCTCCCTGAAGGCATCTAGCGGTACACTGCATCTCTCTCCATGGAAACAAACACCATGACTATCTACCTTATATTGGGGTGTTGTAGTGCCTTCCCTGGATAGGAAGCTCCCTGCAGACAACACCTTCACGCTAACTACTCAGTTGAGTGTTCCCCAACCAGGGTAAAGGGCTTCATGGTGTCCTCTGTCCCCAGTCTAATAATGCCATTGCTACTGGTTACATCAAGTCTCTTCCTCGCCTCCTCCCTCCATAGCCCTCTGCAGATGATTATTTCTCTTTCAGCTAATAAGAGCTGCCATCTGTTCCTTTCATATCTTGTTCTTTAGACAACCCTCCCTCAAGGCAAGGCCAATCACTACTCAGTGACCTAGATAGTGCAGGGAATACTGTAAATAAAGATTAGACAGTTACATGGGATGAATTAAATATCTGGAGACTAAAGTTGTTGGTATGGTAAATAACTTCATTCTAGTTTGTTAGAAATGGCCCAGTGGACTTTAAAGGTCATTCTATCACATAGTTCAGGAGAAGAAGATAAGGTCAAGAAGTCAGGAAGACAAATTAAGACACTTGGGTTCACACCCTGGCTCTGCCACTATTCATTTTGTGCCCTGGTGCACATGACTTCACTCTTTACCTGTGACAGAGACTGCATGGCTATAGGAGGCTACATGATAATATAACACATGTATAGAAAACACCTCGTAGGATGTCAGCTCATTATAGACACTCCATCATCCTTATTAGAAAATAAAGAGGAGGAAGCTGGGATGCCTCAGTGGGTTAAGCGTTTGCTTTGCAGCCCCAGAGCCTGAGGATCAAAACCTGGCCCTGACCCAGGCGGACCCATATGCTGAACTGGGGTGTGCCCCCAGTTCAGTTCTTGCCAGGGCCTATGCGGGAGGCTCCCGGCCCAGTTCCTGCCCTGCGCAGCCCCGTGCCCATCTGTGGAGAGAAACTATATGGAAAACTAATGCTGTCAACTATGGAGACTGCTCTGGGCTCTCCCCCTTCTCTGTCTCTGTCTCTCTCTGTGAAAAAACAATAAAAATAAATCTTAAAAAAAGAAAATAAAGAGCTACTAATAATATTAATTTACAGAAGTTTTAAAGAACCAACTATATTCAGTAATCTAAGAAGTTACCTTAAAATTGAGTTTTGAGGGGAAGCAAGGATGGCTCAGTGGGTAACGCACTAGCTTTGCAGCCCTGGGGACCAAGGATCAAAACCCGGCCCCCGCCTATGAGGACCCATATGCTGAACTGGGGTGTGCTTCCCATGTGGAGGCCCCCAGTTTGGCTCTCACCCAACCCAGATCAGCCCCTGGCTTGAGGGGGCAGGCCTCCCATGTGGGAGGCCCCCAGCCCAGCTCCCACCCTGCGCAGCCCCTGCCCACCTGTGTGGAACCGAAACCACGTCGAAAACTGATGACGTACAACTATGGAGACTGCTCTGGGCCCTCCCCCTTCTCTCTGTCTCTGTCAAAAACAATGAAATAATTCAAAAAAAATTAAGTTTTGAACACTTTGTGAATATATATTAATAAAGTTCCATTTCAAAAGGAAAGATTATAAAAATTTAAGATTAACTACCTCATTGTTTAGGATTTTCTTAAAACCAAATATCCAAACAATTTAAAGTTGCATTTTTGTAACATAATCGTACATTGAACCTTTTTCTCCCTGAATGATTTCAATAACCAACTGAGCCAGACACTAAGTCCTAATAAAGTTTGTAAGTGCACTTCTCTTCTTTACTTTCCAGTGAAATAACAGGTACAAAGACCATTCTAATTCCTGCAAATAGATACCTATCACTATCACTGAATCCGGTTAAAATGAAGGAATCCTATTGCTGTAATCCAAAAGGCAATTATTCATGACTTACAGACAAGACAGTATGCATGTTGCTTTTAATTTTTTCATATAACTCTTGGTTCTATTAAATTAAATTTCTTTTATAACAGTATCACATTTACATTACTATTTTATTCCTAGCCTGAAGTTCAATAAGTACTATAATTTATGGGGGTGAAAAGTCAAAACTGGAAAAGGCAACCATGTAGGAGAGAAGGCAGGGTAGTCCCTGAGGTTGAAACTTTAAATTTGACATGTGGTCCAAAGTCAGCACTGTTGGTTATCTATTTACCTTCTTTTAGGGCAAATAATAAGAAGTTGACTACAATAAACTTGTCCCCCAGAAGCCTTCTTTTCAACTTACTGTCAGTGTAATTTTACTGCTTATATCCATTTAGATAGTACCTTTAGGAAGATGGCCTTCCCAATCTATCTTCCTCACAGGACTTGGTCAGTCTCTTCAAAACAAGGTTATGAATTAGAATGGCATCAAATGCCAGAAAGACTCCGTAACACATAAAAGATGCAAAATTGAGACCAATGTCTACACTTCTGTAACAGATCAAACACTTAATTGGCTGAATTAAAATTCATATGAATTCTACTGACAAACAGAAAAACTGAATGGTTAAATATACTTTTTTTGTATTTCAAGACAGAGTAGTTCACATGTTGCCAAAAAACATTCAAATGAATTGATTTATAAACTCAATGGCAATAAACTTAAGTGAACATAAGCTATAATTATTTTCACACACGTTTTATGTATCAGATTGTTTTCCTAAAGTTAGGATTTAGAGGTCATAGTGCCATTTAAAATCCATGTAAACGCAAGATGCCGAACTTTCATGGCTTCTTAAGGTTTAATAAGTGGCACTGATATTCTGACATATTGACTTATTTTTCTGTCATCTTCCTAACTGTCCAGAACATTCTCCAAGTGTTTTTCTTTTCCTCATTACATCATTTTGGATGTATGTATGTATGTGTATACTATCTTGGTTACCTAATCTGGTGGAGACTAGCAAAGTGACCAAAATGTACTACTATCCATTGGTTATTGATGAACTTATGTTTTGTAAGTGGCCTCAGTTTAGTTCTATGAAACAGAGACCTACCATAAATATCAGTGAGGACATATACATATCAAATCAGATATGGACCAAATTTTCAACTCACAAGCATGGATTTCTGCAAACAAGTGCTATCTATACCTTTTTTCTTTTTTTAGCTTAGGACATGCTACAGCACCACTGCTTTGGAGAATTTAGAGAAAATGCCACATACCATATTTTCCGGCGTATAAGACGACCGGGCGTATAAGACGACCCCCTAATTTTACAGTTAAAACATAGGTTGAGGCCTATATTCGCTGTATAAGACTACCCTCCCCCCCCCACTTCCGAGGCTGTAGTCTTATACAGCGAATATAGGCCTCAACCTATGTTTTAACTGTAAAATTAGGGGTCGTCTTATACGCCGGAAAATACGGTATTTGAAAAGTCATTTCCCAAGAAGGAGGAAGTATAAGTATGATTTGTGAACCACCAAGTCAAAGATCAATAGGCAGTATTTTTGTTTACATTTCAAATGAATATCGACACGGGAATTCATTTTTCCAAGCAGATCCAATAATGACTTTGTTGCTTTCTCCAGCAACAATTTTTAGATATAAAACGACTATGCAAAACCATATATTAAAAAGGTTTTAACTAGAATTCATTAAAAATGGCATTACTAGAAACTTCAATTTCCTCATAGAACAGGATTTTTTGAGAGCTGTCAAAGACCTCAGTTTACCTAGCTCTCTTTCACTGGAATTTTAGCTCATTTTATTCAGGCATTTGGCATAGTCTCGCTCCTTGCCCGCCATCATTTACACTCCTTTAAAACAAAATATACTGATGCACATCATTAAATGCAAATCATAAAATACAAAAATAACTATTATTTGTGACTTGGAAGCATTCGATGCAATTAGGTTTGGAATATAACAATTGTTCCTTATTAAAAACCCAGAAAAAGTTAAATGTTCATTAAACAAATATGTTTAATTTCAAATACCACATGTACAGCAACTCTCCATTAGTGAACAAGGAGGAAGCAACAGCAAAATAAACCCTACCTTATTTGTATTTGCCCTACTTACTTCTGAATATGGGTAGGTCTATTGTTTTGCAACCACTTTCAAATAAAAGCTAAAATTTTCAAGTTTATTTTTCTCACCTCTTGGCTCAAATATTCCTACTAAAAAAATGGCAAATATCCCCTCTCAGACTGATATAAACCACTCACTGAAACAAAGAAATCTCTCCAAGCCTCTGCAGATATTTTGTTTAGGTTCAGACTTCCTGTGGGACTGGAGAAGGCATTTAGGGTTTCAGTTTCAGTGTTCTTCCCTTCCATTTCCTTCTTAAATAGAGTTTACACTTACAAAAAACAGTTGATAGAACAAAATGCTGACAAATAATTTATACTGTAAAGATGGCCCAGCCACCACAATTTGAAAGAAGAACTCATTAAAGTAATAGAAAAGCAATTTACAAGGAATCGTTGGTTGTATTTGACTTCAAAATTCCTTATCAGTGATTATTATCTTTTACTTACAGTTGATTTGTCTTTCTACTTTGTATTTCACTTGTGGTTATACAAAAATTAACTGGCATTTATTAAGCACAGACCTAATAACAGGGCAGGGTAGGGTAGGGAAGATGATCCAGAAATGTAAACACCCAAAATAAATGAACCTGAAATAAAAAATTGGCTGTGGATATTAATATTATTCTAAGAAATTCAAAAATAATTGACAATGTATGATCTGTTCCCTTCTCCTTGTTTTCCCAAAATTAGCAAGTATAATGATTTCTCTCAGTAGAACCAGTTAGATGCTAGTGCAGGTCAAATACTATGATAACCAACATCAACAGATATTTTAATGGAGCTAGAATTTCAGTTAAATGCTGTTTAAAATAAACTCTACACTTAAAAGCATGCCCATTAAAGAAAAGTTTGTGGTGGTAAATTTGACTTATAACAAATTAAATATATTTTTATAATTTTTATAAAGAAAATCTCTAAGTTGGAGAATATGGCAAAGAGAAAAAACAATTCCAATCAATACCCATCTACCTAAACTATATGATCCCAAGTGTTATTTAATGTGACTATTATCACTGCATTATTTTGCAGAAATGATACTGAAAGCTGTTGACAACTACATTCTATATTTTTAAGGCTCAATAAACAGGATCTAAAGAATAAAGTGTAATATTTTAAAAGTAACTAAACTTTTGCTCAGATAATTAAGACATTTTTCTAACTGGCCTAATCAAAACAGGATTAAGAAAATAAATGGGCTAGAGGGTACATGGGGGAACAAACTTTATCAATTCAAAAATAATTAGACTGCAGCAATGCTCTCTACTAGTAACTAAGAGCCCCGACTTTCACAGTATTTTACAAAGCAGGTTAACATTAGATTTCAACTTTAGCAGACTAATTAGATTTTAACAGACATAGAACATAGCAAACTATGTACCAAACCCCACTTAAAGTCATATGACTAGAATGTTTTAAAACACTTAAAATGAAGCTTTTTTTTTCTTATTGCAAATAAAGACTGAGAAAATTTTCCAGGAATGAGGTTTTCCTTTGTGAAATAATTTTTAGGAACAAAAGTATAATTACAATGTCTTCATGACTTTTAACTTACAGTGTTCCACCATGCATTTCCCATTGTAGGTTAAAAGTAAAATTTTAATGATCTATAGAAAGACACTGTCTTAATAATAACTTTAACAGGATTCTCTTGCAATGAATACATATTCTAAGTTATAATAAAGAAATAATCTGGCTTTTAAAAATGTATACACAGCCCAAAATGGTGACTGCCCTATCAATTATCTTCTCATTTTAAGAAAACTCCAGATACCAAGAATATCCAAAATAATTATTTTGTATAAAAAAGAAAATGTGTTGTGTTTTTTTTTTAAAGTATTTCTTGCTGTCATCTTACTGCCATCAGAAGAATGTGTTTTATATTTTATGGAATTCTAGTCATTCTGCTACTACAGCCTTCATTCTCATCCTGCTAATGCTGTCAGGTGTTCTAAAACATTAAATCAGAAAATATCACATAAAGCCTAAATGAGACAGTTTATTTTAAGTCAGCTAATGGGGTAAGAATCTGAAGAGTAGGCTACTAAACTTAAAACTTCTTAGTATGATGAAACCTGAAGAAATAGCTTTGGCTTCTTAGATGTGTATAAACATACACTCTCCTCTGTATTTCTGACTTCCTACTTTAACAAAAAATAACAACTGTAAATTATGCAGCTTTGTATTTTTATTGTGAGTTGGTTCTAGGTTTGAGCCTTAGCACTTCAAAATAAAATGTTTACTTTGGGCCAAACTTAGTTTTTCTTTCCATGTCAAGAACTGACCTTGGTGTGCTCAACTCAGTAAAATCCATTTACTCAATTCAAACAAAACAGGCTTTAAGAAAAACCAAAATTGCTTTTTTATATCTTAAAAAATATAAAGAAAAGAAACAGTGTAAAGTGAGTCCAAACCAGTGATCATACCAAAGGTGTACAATAGCTGTAACAGAGAGAACAAGTCCATTACACAGTCACAATGGAGTAGAATTACTTGATCAAAAGGCAAGAAATGGAAATGTAGTCTGTCAATAGGAAAGAACTCATAACAGATATAGATTTCCCACTTAACATAAAGGTATAACAACCCTCTCCCATTTTTCTTATATATTATTTTACTTTTTGATAATATTTAAGGCACAGGCATTCTTCAGAAACTTCTATTAAAACACAAGAATAATTTACTATTGCTCTGGGTAATGATCTACCATCACAGTTTATAAGCCCAGACTGTCTCAACAGGTGATGAGATCTGCTCCCATCTTCACTTTCGACCTGTATCTTTAGAACTATACCTGCAATCTTTATGGCTACGGGATCCTCTGAAACTGGAACAAGCCCTTCCTTGACTTCAGCCTGTTTTTCAGAGACCACGGGAGATGTGGCAGGAGGGGAATACTTAGTTTCCACAGAAGCCAAGGGCAAGGAGCAAGAGGACTTAGAATCATGGAAAAGACTGGCCCATGACTTAGCAGGCTGACTGACGGGAGCGGCACCTGCTACAGAGGCCAGGGCGTCGACAGGAGGGGAAGCATGCCCAGCTTTAGCCGGGTCCACGTCCGTGCTTTCCACAGTGTGCAACTCCACCCCGTTGGCAGCTGAGCCCTCACCCAAGGATTCAAGTATTTGTCCATTAGCAACTCCAAGGTTTTCAGCAAGGTTTTCAGTAGTATCAGTCCCAATGTAAGGCTGAGCTACAGCTGTCCTCAACAGGCTGTCCCTGCCAGCCTCTGCAGGGAAGCAGGACTGTTCAAAGTCAGGCCCCTGGCAGCCCTCAGGCTGTCCCGCAGTCCTGCCATTGCTATCCAGGGCACCAGGGAAAGAAGCACTATGAACAGCATCACTGATGAAGTCCGTGGAGTCCTGAGGGCTGCTACAAGTCCTGGGTGTCCCTAGCAGGGGCACATCACCCATTAGCTCTGCATCCTCTGTGCCTACACTGTTCAGGACTGCTGGATTAGCATGGCCATTGACCAGAGCTTCCGTGGAATTATTACTCTCGCTGCCATCTTTCAAGTAACTGTAATATCCAGGTGGACGTTTTTTCTTCTTTTTACGCTCCTTTTGTCCAAGACCACTCGAGACGCCATCATTTTCTAAAACTTCTGCCTCTGCATTGGGGCTGCCATCCAGAGCCAGAGCAGAGCCCGGGCACTGGTGGCAGTCAGTGGAGCTGTAGTTCACATCTTTGTCTATGTCATCAGGGGTCTTTTTGGAAGTTGTGCAGCTAAGAATAAATTCAGGGGCCTGAGGATTCAATGTGCTTGAAATACTGTAGGAGGGAGTTCTCTGCAAAGCGTCATGGGGTTCAATTACTTCATTAACACCAAACTCGATTCTCTGATATTCCTGCCCTGTTTACAAAGAAAATGATCAGTAAATATCCCATTAGTTAAGAACACAGCTATATAAACTATAAAAGTATCAATTCATTTTTAAAAACTGAAAACTTAAAAGTCTCCTCCTAATTAACAATGCTATGATAATAATTTATTCAACTTGTGTTGAATAATTGGCAGAAAAGAAATAATGATAAAAATATTAATTTGGGGATATAAAAAACCGAAGTCTATATATCTTTTATTCTCAAGTAGCTAAAGGAGACTTTAGTATCTTACTTTATGCCTGTGAGTAGGGCATACATTTTTTTAGACAATAAAAAAAAAAGCCACAATGACAAGCTTATCACTGCTATATACAGGGTCCTGCAGAAGTAATGCTGTAATATCTTAAGGCTTGCCTTGTCTCGCACAAGATGGGCAGAAATTTGAACATTTCACCTAAAATGTCATATAGTGTGCTTGAGTGTGATACTGTTATGTTATAGAATTACATGCTTCTGATTTTGTAATAAAAGATTTGGTAGATTACCAGCTCATAAAAAAGGGGCGTTAGTTCTGCCAGACCCCATACATGGCTTCTCTAGTTAGTGTATTTTAATAATTCAAAAAGTATAAACTACACCAAGAACTAATCCTCTATATAGACGTGTACCTCAGAAGCACTCTTTTGAATTACCCATCTTCTGATCTACACTGACAACCTTAACTGAAGTCTGAAAATAGCCTTTGCATGAGTGCATGTAATTGTCCACTAAGAGTTCTTACAGGGTGGTGAAGGTACTTACAAAAATACCAAAAGATAAAAGTCAAGGCCAATAAATTTTAAAAATCTTGGGAACCCTTCAATAATTCCTCTCCCAAATGAAAACCATCTACATAGCCCATCCATTCTAAGATGTACATTTTTTCCACAGTTCACATCTCTGTAGTTAGATTGAGTTTTAGAATCAGTGTCTTTTAACAATCAGCATCAATATCATCTTACACCTAATAAAAGTTATAAATTTTGAAGTTAAGGAAAGAAAATGTGCCTTATAATTCATTTTTAGTGCACTATTGAAGATTTTACGAAGTCTAGCATAAGAGGCCAAGTTTGTTTGTTTTTTCAAGGCATGTATTTCAAGAAAAAAATATAATACCAAGAGAATTATGTTCTATTACAGAGAACTGAATATATTTTACCTTGGAAGTCTTTTTATAGAAGGAAAAATCAGACCCAGAGAGAGGCCAGCTATGTGCATGTTAGTGGAGGGCAGGAGCCTAGCCTCCTAATTCTTCATTTTGATAAAACACCCACTTGGGGCAAGAGAGGGAGACACCAGCACAACAACAGAAAGTCCTGAAAAAAGAATACTGACAATAATTACACCTAACAACAAGTTTACATATAAAGCCACCAGTATAACAATTTAAATCTGGCTACCAAGCACTGATTTTTTTCTTTCCTTATTTTGAGAAGAATCACCAAAGACAAGTAATTTCTCCATTACTACACCTAAAGGTGAACTGTCCGCTTTGCTTCCAGGCAACACCTGTTCCATGATATTTTGGGGGTACGATGCAAACAGATGTAGTACCTGAGGAAGTGAGGAACACTGGGCACATGGAGGCTGCCCTTTGGAGACTGTGATGTACATAGTGAATTCACATTAAACATTAGTATGAAGTGTATCATGAAGCTTGTGCAAGATTTTGATTATTTCCAGTAGACACAGTGCCTTCCACATCTCAATTCTTAATCTTATCATAAAACAAAACATTCTAGAATGTGATGTGACATTAATAAAACCACTGTATAATATGCTATGGTCATTTTCAAAACATTTACCCAGTAGAGCATCTGATCATATCACTGGAAGGCAGATTCCTAACCAGAACAGTTCCTTTTCTTGTTCAACAACACTCATTATGAAAACACAGATGCACTGCACTGCAAAGCAGAGAGGTCAGGAAAAAGCCCAATCCATCAGGCTAGAGGACTGGTGGAAACCCAAACTCATGATTTAAATAACCCAATCAATATACTGGGTACATGGGAACTCAAAGTTCATGGCAGGCAGACAGTGGGTTTGTTGCAGGAAGGAAAACCAGCTCAAATCAAACAACCACATCCTCGCACAACGTTTCTCAGTCTCCTCACTGCAGCACTGGTGGTGCAATGGCCCTGGTGCCCACATGCAGTCCCACAGTCTGAAATGTTCAGAGACACCCAGGTAGGTGATTCTCACGTCCACTACTGCTGAGAACTACTGCTTAAGTGGCTTCCTCAACTGACTTCTCCAATGAACTCTTAGCAAGTCAATTCACTGCTCTGTGCAAAGTGCTTGGGCACAGAGGGGAGGGGGTACAGAGAGTACTAAGATGAGGTCCCTGCCTCAGGAAGTTCCATTTATTAGGGAGACAAACACACTGGATTGGAAATGACAATTCAGAGGGAGGGAAAAATAAGGCCTCAACAGCTTTTAAAAAGAACGCTTTCTGACACAAAACAAATAAATCAATTTTGATCAGAAGCTAAAGAAAGGTAGGTGGAACTGGTAGAATAGCTGGGCTTGAGGGTGGGGGACTAGGGGGTGGGGAGAGGTTATTCCAAGTTCCAGGAACTGACTAAAAGTGGCAGAGGTATAAAAAAGCAAGCTGTGATGAGGAGCCCCTGAAAAGAGCCTGATGTAGTTGACTGTGGTGGGGAACAGAATAAATCATTCTAAATCATTAATCCAAAAACATATTGAGGGTTTATAACATTCCATGCATTATACTGTGCAGCTGCTAAAAACAAAGAAATGAAGAATTGTAGTCTCTGCCATACATAGTTGAACTCAGTCTAAAGAGGAATGTTAGGGGGGAAAATTTTTTTCTTCTACCCTTCTAGGTTCTTCTGGCTGGTTTCAGAAGTAAATTAACAGATTAACAGGGGAAAACTTGGATGCCAGGATAGCTCAACAGGTTGAGCACTTGCCTCCCAACGGAGAGGTCCGGGGATTGAATCCCAGCCCCAGCCCGTGCAAACCCACATGATGAACTGTGGCACAACTGGTAACCACAAGGATGGTGGCAAAGTTTCTCACCTCCCAGATAGGAGGCCCCCCCACCCCATTCATTTCTGCCCCGCGTGGCCCCATGTGAAATGAACCTATGTCACAACTAATGTATAACTATGGAGAATGCTCTGGGTCCTCCTCCCTTCTTTGTCTGTCTCTCACCTTCTCTCAAAACAATACAATAAATCTTTAAAAAAGGGAGGGGGGTATCAAGTTTAGTATCTTATGTACAAAGGTCTGTCTCATAGATATGGGACCTAAAAAAATGACCAAATCAGGTCATATTTTACACTTTTTAGATAAAGAAATGATAAATTTGTGAAGAAGTGATAAGATAAAGAATTTTAAGCTTGGGCACTAACCAGTGAAGAAACTAAGCAGAGTTTGTTTATACAGCCTTCTCAGTCCTGAATTTCCTATCTCTCTGGTAGTAAGAACGTCTCTTTACCTCTTGGTGCAGAGAGGATATCTTTCACATGGGAGATTTATGTCCTGCTTTCAGGGGACAGAAAGAAGGGTCCAAGTGTCCTTATACCAGCTGTCTCTCAAGTAACTTTAATTCAAAATAATCAATATGCCAAAGTGGCATATTCAGGGGTGGCAAATTTTGTTCCCCTACGGCAGGCATTTGGTACAGGAGGTATTACTGTACAGGGTAGGCACTATTCAGAGAACTAAAAGTAACGGAAACAGAAGAGAACAGGAAAGGCCACAGAAAAGGGACCTTTAAACTGGCCTGTCACTAATAGTAGGAGCCAATGGCAAGATCCCAGCTGTGTTTTCGGCAGAATAAATGATGAACTTGTGGGAAGAGAGGAGAGACTGGTGAAAAGGGGTCAAGATGCAGTAGCTGAGCAGGGTGACTGCCTGGAAGGAGGGGTGTGGTGTGAGGAAGGAGAAAGTGGGTTAGAGGTGAGTGCAATCAGAACCCTCAGTGGTTGGACATTGGGAGTTGTTGATGAAGCCTTCCATCTCCAGCGTATGCCACTGGAGGAATGATGGGGCCACCAACTGAACTAGAAAGAAAGGCACAGTATGAAAGGGACAAGAACAAAACATTGTTAAGCACTGAGTACACACCTGTAGCATCCTTACTATGTGCAAAGTACATGGACACAGAGCAATCCGACTCATTAAAATACCTGCTGCCTGGGTAGCCAGGCAAGGGCATTTGCATCCCTCTAGCTTCATTTATTTTCTCATCCTTATACATCATTACAACTGCTCTTTGCTTATGATCTCCTACATCACTGCTGCTTACAAAACTGCTACTCATATTAGACATAATCACTTTCTAATTTTAATACGTTAAAAAGTTTGGGTAGGGGAAGCCGAGATGGCTCAGTGGGTTAAGCGCTCACTTTGCAGCGCCAGGGACCGAGGATCGAATCCCAGCCTCAGTCCGTGCAGAACCATATGCTGAACTGGGAGCTCCCCCAGTTCAGTTCTCTCTCTGTCTCTGTATCTCTCTCTGTCTCTGTCTCTGTCAAAATAAATAAATAAATATATATTTAAAAAAAAATTGGGTGTAGTTTTTTCAAGGTTTATATTTATACTTAAATTATAATTAAAACCCCTTTCACAGATTCAACCATGCTAACGAACAGA
>PVKE010031861.1:0-18803 GCA_004027555.1 Craseonycteris thonglongyai
GTCTGGAGGCGGGTTGGGGGTGGGATTTGGTGGGTTGGGGGCGGGGTTGGTGGGTTGGGGCAGGGCTGGAGGCAGATTGGGGGCGGGGCTGGAGGCGGGTTGGGGGCGGGGTTGGTGTGTCGGGGCGGGGCTGGAGGCGGGTTGGGGGCGGGGCTGGAGGCGGGTTGGGGGCGGGGTGGCACTGCTGGGTCCCAGGCAGCAGCACTCCTGGGCCCGGGGACCAGAACCACTCACGGCCCCTCGGGCCCCCAGACGGCACGTCCTCGCCCAGCGCCACCCTCGCCGTCCAGGGCCCTGCCCGGCCCGGCCTCCCTGCAGCTCCGGACCCCGGGCCCCGCCGGGGCCGCCCGGGCGCCCACCTTGTCCAGCAGCGCGTCGAAGTAGGCGGTGGCCCAGTAGGCGGGGTCGCTGGCTGGCAGCTGCAGGAGCGCGCGAACCCCGCTGGCGATGCGCGGCGGGGGCACCCGGCCCAGGTGGGTGACGTGCAGGCGTAGGGCCGCCTCGGGCTGGCTGGCGAAGAGCTCCACGCGCCGGTACACGGCGCGCAGGTCCAGGCCGGCGGCCGGCAGCAGGTTGCGCTCGGGGCGCAGGAAGTGGGGCAGGTGGCCGGTGGCCAGACAGCAGAGCAGCACCACCAGCAGGCGGTACACGGCGCCCTGCAGCTCGGCCCAGTCCTCGGGCGCCGGGAACAGCGCCGAGGCCCACAGCAGCACCGTCTGCGGGAAGACACGTGGTGGCTCAGGGCCCTCCCTGCACCCCCACCCAGCACCCCCGTCTGGAGGCCCCGGCCTCACGGCGCCCCTCACCCCACCCAGCACCTCCCTGAGCCCCAGGGGGCCCCCCAGTCAAGGCCAAGCTCAGCGGGACCCCGCCCCAGCCTGCCCTGCACGGCCCCCATGGCAGCCACCAGGATCCTGCTCAGGGGGTGCTGAGCCCCCTACCCATCCGCTGGGCCCTTGCTCGTGCCCCCCGCTTGAACTCCTACTCACTCCCTGCAGCCCGGCCCAAAGAGCCCCTGCCCCGTGGCATTTCCCAGCCCCAGTCTGTGTGCCCGGGACACCTGGGCCTGGAATGCATCTGAAGTCACAGCTGGACAGACCTCCTTTCCCACCTGGTCCCGAGTCCCCCTCAGCAGGGACCCCTGTCCTGTCACACAGTTCCCTTTGTGTCCTCACCCTTCTCCCTCTGCCGGCACCCCCACCCCTAGTTCACCTCGGGAGCCACAGTGTGTCAGACCCCAAGGGACCCTCCAGAGGTTGGCACCCACTCAGGGGTGCGGTGGGGTCCTGAGAGGGGTGGGGAGTGGCCCGAGGTCATGCAGGAACTCATGGCAGACCGTCCTTCTGAGCCAGCCCAGCTCTCGCCCAACCCTCACCCCGTCCACGAGGGGGCAGCACCTGCAGGCCACACCTGCTCGGTCCAGGCGGAGGCCCCACCCCCTTGCTCCTGGCACTGAGGCCTGGCCGCCTCCCTTGCTCTTCCCAGTGGCTCCACAGCAGCCGGTGAGCAGGGGAGACCGGTGCAGGGGGCCGGGGAGCCAGGTGCAGGGGGCCGGGGAGCCAGGTGCAGGGGGCCAGGGAGATGGGGCACAGGGCAGGGCTGGCCGCACTCAGATGGGGGACCCTGGCTGGTATCATTCCCTGACGCCCGGCCTGAGGCCGGGGCTCCCAGGGCTGACACGGTACCGTGTGACCAGGAGGGCCCGCGAGGTCACCAGCCCTGGGATGGCAGAGGTGGGTGTGAGCAGCTACCACACGCGGCAGCCAGATGTCACTCGTGAGCTGGGACCTCGCTCCCGGGAATCCCGGCGAGGACTGGAGTCCCTGCGCGGAGCTGGCCGGGCTCCCACCTGGGCGTCTCAGCCCCGGGGCCCTGGTCACAGATGCTGGCCCAGCAGAGGGAGCGGGGCCCGCGGAGCCCCCCACATGTACCTTCAGGTGCTCAAAGGTCAGGCCGGGGCTCTGGCCGCCGTCGCGCCAGCTCTCGTGGTTGACCCGGTCCAGGATGGACAGGCTGTCCAGGCGGTGGCCTGGCAGGGCCCCCAGTGCGTGCAGCAGTCTGGTCAGCAGTTCGTCCGTGGAGAGCCTGCGAGTCCAGACAGATGCGCCGCGCGGGGTCAGCAGGGGCCTCTGCCAGGCGTCAGCGGGCATCCTGCACCCACAGCATGTCTCCCGGCTCCCCAGATAGGCAGCTCCTGAGCCCAGGGGGCGGCCAGGCCAGGCTGCACCCCAGACAGCTCCACGAGTTTCTCAGGAACCACACACGACAGGTGGTCAAGTGTGAAGCGTGCAGCTTTCGTTAGGATTAGACCGAGGCCCAGGCCCCAGAGCAGGCCATAGGGAGCCTCCAGGCCGGCTGGGCCCCTTTGTGGGGACAGAGAGGCATCACCGTCACCCGCCCAGGGTGGAGTTGGGGGTGGTATCTCCAGCCGGAAGCTGCAGACCCCCATGGGGCTCAAAATCTCTGCTCTCAGCCTGCCCTGTCCTCTGTGGCTGGCGGTCCCTGACACAGCACCCCCTGTGTGCCAAGACGGCCCAGGCAGCTTCATGGACTCATCCGATCCACTGGACCCACTGGATCCACTGGATCCACCAGAATCACTGGATCCACCAGATCCACCAGATTCACCGGATCCACCGGATCCACCAGAGTCACTGGACCCACCAGTCACTGGACCCACTGGACCCACTGGATCCGCCGGATCCACCAGATCCACCGGATCCACCAGAGGCACTGGATCCACCAGAGACACTGGATCCACCGGATCCACTGGATCCACCAGAGTCACCGGATCCACCGGATCCACCAGATCCACCAGAGTCACTGGATTGACCGGACCCACCAGATCCACCGGATTCACCAGATCCACCAGATCCACCAGACCCTGAGAATGAACTCAAACCCCTGTCACTTCAGCACAGTGCCGTGTCCCTAAGGAGCTCCCCAGGCCTCACTGGTGGCAGGCGAGCCATCCCGGCCGCATGACGGTGACCCTGCTGCCGTGTGAGCAGCATCTGATGTGGCTGGGGCCCCAAGGGAGCAGCCTCTGTCCGTGCCCCCCCCCACTCCTTCCCGCAGAACCCGCTCGGGCCTCCCCCTCCCACAGAGGCCCCACCTGCACCTCACAAGCTGCTTCCCCAGGAGGGGCTGCTGGGTGGGCTGACGGGATGGCCCGTCTGAAACGGGACAGCACCACTGTGTTCAGTGCCACTTAACACGGGACATCCCGTCAGCCCCGCTGGGCTGGGCCAGGGAGGGGCACCAGTCTGGGAGGAGCAGTGGCAGCGACTCCTCCCTCCCTGCAAGGGACGCTGTGACCCTGGACAAGCCCCGTCCCCCCTGAAGCAAAGGCACTGGTCTGTGACAAAGGGCCCACCAGACGCCGTCCACACACCTCCGGGGCAGCAGAGAGCGACCACCCTGCCCAGGCCCCCATTCCCCCGAGACCCCCGTGTGTGGCACAGATGCCGAAGGGTCAGAGGAAGCCGGGAGCCCCGGGGTGAGGGGACAGCCCCTCCTGCCAGCACCCCAGGACCCCCCGCCCAGGAGGGGCCGCCTACCTCCAGAGCTCCGTGCTCGCTGGCACCAGGGCGGCCCCATGGAGCATGATCCTCCGAAAGCTGCCTTCAGGGAACCCGGGCGTGAGCTGGGCCCCCTCCAGGCCGGGCACCGGGTGCTCCATGCACACCACCGGCAGGACGGTGAAGCGGATGGTCCTCCAGCCACTGCCCACCAGCAGGGAGAGGCCGAGCGCCTCCTCCCGCAGGCTGTCTGCGTTCAGGGCACCTGCAAGGACCCGCCTGCTGGCCCCTGGTCTGCGCCCGGCTCTGCCGCCCCCGATGCCCCCACCCTCACACTCCCCCTCCCTCCCCCACAGCCCTCTCTGCCCGCCTGGCCCCCACCTGCTGGCCCCTCCACCCCCAACACCAGTGTCCATCAGGAACCTCAGCCAGGCATGGGGCTGGCCCAGCACAAGCGTCGTGGGCACATCTGTGTCCCCGGAGTCCATGTGTGGAAGCCCTGACCCCCAGCACCTAGACCGTGGCTATTGGGAGACGGGGTCTTCAAAGTGGTGATAATGTCACTGAGGCCATTAGGCTGGGCACTAAGACTGTCCTGACGGGAGAGACATCAGAGACCCCCGCCCAGAGAAGAGGCCGTGGGAGGACAAGGTGCGGGAGCGGGTCTGCACCCAAGGAGATGCCTCAGGAAGAGCCAGCCACGCCCACACCTTGACTTTGAACTTCGGGCCTGTGGTATTTGTTCTCAATGCCGCCGGATGCCGGGCAGCCCAGCCTCCGTGGTGACAGCAGCATCTGCCCTGAAACCTCACGACCTGTCACTGTCACCTCCACACCCGGGGCCTGAGCCGGCTGGCTCTGCTCCCTGCCGGGACCGTGGCCCCTGGCTGACCTCCCTGCTTGAGGAGGGCGGAGGCTGCCCAGCTGGGGCCCAGAGAGGCCGCTCATCCCAGGCGACACCCCCACCCACCTGGCCTTGGGGGTCCCGCACAGCGAGAAGCCGACCCCCTGCAGGGGCCCCAGGCGGCTGAAACCCGGGAGCTGTCCTCGGGGGGCCATGAAGGGTCTTCTCCCTGAGCGGCTTATGTGCCAGGCTGTACCCCAAAGCCCAGGCGCCCCCAGGGCCGCCTCCATCCTCAGGACACGACCGGGGTGGGTGCTTTCCTGGACTCACGCCCCCCAAGTGCTGACGGGGTACGGCAGCCCCTCCCCAGCCCAGAGCAGGTGCAGGTCAGAGGTCAGATGGCCTGCCTCAAAGGGCGTCTCCAAATGAGATGGGGGAGCCATGTCTCAGAAGGCGCCATTCACAGCCCTGGGGACCCCCCAATGCAGGCCCCTCCCTGCACTATCCTGTCAGGCAGCTCCTGGGACCCAGCCCTGCCCCCCTGGCCACTGCACCCCCTGAATGGGCCTCTGTTTCCCCATCACTAAGGGCAGAGAGGGGTCAGTGACCCCCGGGCCCTGCCCATTCAGCATGCGAGGCACCGACCCTTCCCTGCCTGCCACTGGTCACACATTCTGTCCATGAAACAGTAGCTTGGAAGGTGGCCAGCCACGCCCACTGCCCATCCCAGCCGCTCCCACCTCAGCACAGCCTGGTCTCACCGGTTCCCAGGGGCAGCCTGAACCCTGTCACCTAGAGCCACCCACTCAGGGAAGTGTCAGGGAGCAATGCTCGGAATGTCCTGTGTGCCCAGCGCTCAGCCCCCGGGCGTGGCTGCTTCCTCAGACAAGAGGCTGGGGACCGCGGGGTATGGGGACAATGGGGTCTGGGGACAATGGGGTCTGGGGACTGTGGGGTCTGGAGACTGTGGGGTCTGGGAACTGTGGGGTCTGGGGACAGCGGGGTCTGGGGACCGTGGGGTCTGGGGACGGGAGGGTCTGGGGACAGTGGGGTCTGAAGATGGCGGAGTCTGCGGACCGTGGGGTCTGGGAACTGTGGGGTCTGGGGACAGTGGGGCCTGAGGACAGTGGGGTCTGAGAACAGGGGGGAGAGGCATGACAGCCTAGAATGTGCCTGAAGCTCTGGGCAAAGTCTTGTGCTGAACATATCAGCGGGTCTGTCTCCCAGGCGGTGACAAGACTCAGCACATTAAGTCACAGAAACAGAAAGGGCGCCGCCGAGCTGCCTGTGCCGCTGGGAGGCGCAGAGATGATCAGATGAGATGTCTGCAGGCCAGGCTCTCAATGACAGGTGTCAGACGGGGGTCACCTGCCCCGGTCACAGGCAGGTCTGAGGAGGGGTCGGGGTTGGACGACATGGCTTCTACGTTACATGTCTGCCCTGAAGCCCCGCCCACCGCTGAATGCCCCACGCTGACGTGTCGGCAGACACCTGCCTCCCCAGAACCCACAGGAAGCGCCCACAGAGAAAGGTTAGTCCTGTCGGCCCAGCCACACAGTCCCCAAGGCCACCAGCTGGGCCTGGTGCGTGGCCAGACCTAGGCCCCACGTGCTGGGCAGCCTGGGACAGGTCACCAGCCCTCAGGTGGGCTGGCCATCCACATGCATGAATCACACAGCACATGTGAGGGTCAGACTAGCACCAGGTGACAGCCACCCCGCCATGTACCTGTCCTCCCAAGGGAAGCAGGACATTCTGTCTCAGGCCCCACCCACCTGCCAGGATGCATTGGGATCCATCCCCCGGGTCCCTGCACAGGCTGCCTGCCCTCTCAGTCCCTCAGGGTCCCGCTCAGGGCAGCCCCTGCCCGAGGGAAGCCCCCAACTCCTGGTGCCGGCCACCTCAGGCTCACCCCCCACCACATCACGTCAACAAGGCACCAGAGGAGAGACTGAGGCCAGACCCCCGGCTCACCCAGAAGTACCTGGCCACTGAGCGTACCCCCTGGCCCAGGGCACCCATTAGCAACTGTGTACACAAGTGGTGGGTGCACCCCCACGTTCACATGTGCACGCTCACACACTTCCATGCCCATGTGTGCATGCACATGCACTCAGCACCCTGCAGTCACACATGTGTGCACACTCACACACATCCATGCCAGTGTGCATGCACATGCATATTCACACAGCACCCTGCAGTCACACACGTGTGCACTCACACACATCCATGCCCGTGTGTGCATGCACATTCACACAGCACCCTGCAGTCACACATGTGTGCACTCAAACACATCCATGCTCATGTGTACATGCACATTCACACAGCACCCTGCAGTCACACACGTGTGCACACTCGCACATATCCATGCCCGTGTGTGCATGCACATTCACACAGCACCCTGCAGTCACACACATGTGCGCACATACACACATGTGCACACGGAGTCCCCAAGTCAATGCATTGTGACCAGGAGGTGGCAGCAGCTGTGAGCAGCATCACATCCAGCTGCACCGGTACCAGCCCCAGGCCCAGAACCACGCCAGGACCCCCGCCCAGCATGTCAACCGGAAAATGAGGCGACAATCAGGAACCACTGCAACCTCACTGCTGAGATCTCCATGTAAAACGCCACAGTGACACGTGTCCTCTTGAAACTAGAAAGGACCTCTGGGGTGTGCCCTACACACACCCTGTACCACCATATACATGTGCCCTCCCGCGTGCCTGTCACCACCACATACGTGTGCCCTCCTGCGTGCCTGACACCACCACGCACGTGTGCCCTCCCAGGTGTGCAGGGCACCCCGCTACCTGGCACGACGAGGCTGTGGTGCTTGCAGTGAACGATGGCGGCCACCAGCAGGTCCCTGAGGACGCGCAGGACCTTGCTGGGCACGATGTGGCCCAGGCTCCCAGCGCTGCCCTCACGGGAGGCGGTGAAGACGTCGTCCGCCATCCAGGGCTCCAGGCCGGTGCCACCCCTGGGTACGCCCAGGCGACAGCTCTTGGGAGCGTCCCCGGCCACGGTGTCCCCGGGCTCCTCCCGGGGCTCCTCCAGGAGGAGGGCAGCCGCCTCCACCCGCAGCGGCACCGCCACCTCCAGGGGGCCGTCAGAGGAGCACAGGGCGAACTGGAAGGCCCCCAGGTCGCGGGAGTAATCCACGAGGAAGCGGGGGTCCAGGCCATGCACCCGCTCCAGCAGCGTTAGCAGCACGTCCTCCGCGCGCTGGAAGTCCTGTGCCCGGGGCACCGCCCGCGAGCGGATGGCCCGCAGGTAGTGGTGCCACAGGGGCACCGGCACGGCCATGCCACCGGGGGGACCGGGCCTGGGTGGGGGCGCCAGGACAGGCGGGGGACCGGGCCAGGGGCAGGAGGCCGGGCAGGTGGCCTGGGGCAGAAGGCCGGGCCGGGGGCAGGAGGCCGGGCAGGGGGCACGGGGCCAAGCGGGGAGTCCGACTCGGCAGTGCAGACACCTGCCAAGTGAGAAGCAGGCAAGCAGGTGGGGCCCGCTCCCCGCAGAGTGAATTCCTGAGCGGCGGTTGGGGCAGCAGGTTAAATAGCTGAACAGGGACCAAGCCTTTGAAGTGAGGGTGAGTCAGTCACACAATCAGGAGCGCGAAGGGGGAGCCTCCGGCCCGCCCCCGCCCCCGCCCTCCCTGTCTCCTGCCCCGCCCGCTGTCCCAGAGGTGGGGGGCTGCCTCTGGTCACCCCACACTCCTCCCAAGGGCAGCAGCCTCACTGTCTCTGTGATATCAGCCCCCCACCTGCCACCACCAGATTGGGGGTCGGCTCAGGACAGAAAGGTGCGGCAGGGTGGACTCTGGGGGTCACCCCCCGGACGCAGCCTGGGAGCAACCAGCCTCCGGCCAGGGCTGGGGGCTGCGTTTCCACGGCAACCTTAACACCCCCCTCAGGCACCGGGGCGATGCTTAAAGCTGGGAGCCTCAAACAGGGTGCCCACCGAAGACCAGGCCTGAGTCCTGCCCCCTCCCTCCCTCGGGCTGCCCACCGCCTGCCCCACCGCGCACCCACCTGGGCCTGGAGCTGGGGAGAGTCTGGTTCTGGGGCGTCTCCTTGGCTCCACCTCTCGGGGCTGGAAAGCTTTGCCCCTCCGGCCCCCCCAGCACCTGTGCCGGCCCCCGGCCCAGCCCACCCCCTGCTCAGGGCCACACAAGCCCTGAGCAGCAGCCGGGAGCCGCCCCCGCGACCCTTGGCCCCTCCGGGCTGGCCCTGTGCTGCAGGTGCTGCCGGCTGGAGCTTCTGCAAACAGAGTGGGGAGCCGGCCCCCCCACAGCGCTCCAGGGGGGGCCCGGGCCCCTCCCATGCACGCGCCTCGGGCAGCGGGAGCCGCGGGCAGAACCGGGACCCAAGGCACCCGCTTCTAAGGCCTCAGAGACCCTCTCGAGGAGCTGACGCCCGTGAGGAGGGGGCCTCCGCGTTCACGCCTCCCAGGGCGGGGAGCTCAGCACCGCACGAGGGCGCCTGTGGCCCCGTCCAGCCGGAGGCAGATTTCCCACCGGGGACCTGGCCCCGTCCTGGCCCCTGTGGACCCGGGAGCCCTCGGCTGCCTCACAGCCCCCCGGCACCCCCACACTGCGCTTCCCAGGACCCCGCCGTGCCCTGACCAGCAGGGAGGGGAGCTGGGGCCGGGAGCCGGTCCAGCAGCCGTCACCTTGACCCTCGGCCATGGCCTGTGAGTGGGATTCTCACATGGCTCCAGCCCCATGTTCCCAGGCACCTCACAAGTGTCTCCCCATCTACCCCAGCACCCCACAAAGGCCCCGCCATGCAGGCCAGTGTCTGGGGTCCGGTGGTAGCGCCCCCACAAGAGGAAGCACCAAAGCTCAGGTGTCAGCCAGCACCCCGTCCCCGGGCCCGCCCCCCACGCCTGCCGATGGAGCCGTTCCCTGGGCAGGAACCTCTCAGGACTGAACCCCGTCTGCACCCCCATCCAGAGCCCCCCGTGGTCCTCTCGGCAGAGGGTCCGAGCCCCGAGAGGCCCCGAGAGCTGGGAGAGGGTCCACGGGGGACGCTGAGAGGCGGACCTGCTGGGGTCCCCAGGTGTGAGCCTCCTGGTGGCCCCAATGAGCTAGTGTGTCACAGGGCCAGGGCTCGGGCGAGGACAGAGGGACAGGAGGACAGACAGGCCGGCCGTTACCTTGGGTGGGCGGGGCCCCCACCGCCGGGCCCAGAGCAGGACTGTCAGCTGCCTCCGGTCCGGCCCACACAGGGACGCGACCCACAGAGGTCGTGAACCCGGGTAAGAGCTGCTCCTCCCACACGGTCCTCACGGCCACTGTCCTGCAGGGAGGTGACAGCAGGGCCTCTGCAGGTGGACAGTCAGCTCCTGAGGGACGGAGCCTGTCCTGGGGGCACAGACGCAGTGAAGGGCACAGCCAGACGGGGAGGCGGGCGGATCCCAGAGCCGAGGAGGGCGGGACTGGCAGCCACGCCCCTGGTCCCCCGCACTGTCCTCCGTGTGACCCGTCTGGGGAGGATACGTCAGGGCTGCGTCAGGGTGGGGACAGGCAAGGCCCACTGCAGGCAGGAGGGGGCACGGCCCTGCGCCTGGGGCTCCCCTGAGCTCACAGGCCCCTCCCATCTGGGGCAGGGTCCGGGGGGTCTGGGTGGCAAACTGGGAGGCCCTGGGGCCGGCAGGGAAGACCAGCTGGGCTCCGCCTCACCCTCCCCAGCCCCCCACCCCAGCCCGCGTCCACCGGGGACGTGTGGGTGACGTGTCACCGCCCGCGTGGTGGGTGCCGTGTGGGGCCTGGTGAGGTTCCCCACATGGAGCAGAGGCCAGTGACAGTGCGGCCATGGCCCACCTTTGGGGACCCCCGCTCTGCACCGACGAGGCAGGACGCAACCATGTGCTGGGCAGGCGGAGGTGGGTGAGGCCACCGCACGTGCGGGCAGCGGGGGGGACACCAGGCACGGCCCCCACCCCCCAGGGCACAGGCACAGGGTCCAGGGCGCGGGGGGCCCCTGACCAGGGATGTCGCTCGGAGGCCGCGGGGGGCGAGCAGAGCCCATGAGCTGCAGGCCCGGCCACGGCGGTGCGCGGGGCACCCCAGAGAACAGGGGGAGCCAGCTGGCAGGGCTGGGGGGCAGGGGGCACCCCGAGACGGAACCGCAGGGGAGCACGGCCCAGGGGGCTGTCCGGGTGGGGGTGGGGCTGGGCTCGGGCAGCAGGGCCTCTGGGAATCTTGGGCGCACCCCCCGGGGTCCCCACAGTGACTCCTCATGTTGGGGGTCAGTGGCTCCTGGCTACAAGGCCCCCTCCAGGGGGCACCCCCTTTTCCAGGAGGGACATCCAGTTGGAAGAAGGTGCCCCCCACCCCGGGAGACGTGCAGGGAGGGGACCCTGACGTGGCTGATGCCCCCATTCCTGGCTCTGTGTGGGTGAGGACGGCTCCCCGTTCCCCTCCCCTCCCCCGTGGGGCTGGGCCGTGTGGGGGGCCGTTTGGGGGGCCATGGGGCTGGGCCATGTGGGGGGCCGTTTGGGGGGCCATGTGGCTGGGCCGTGTGGGGGGCCGTGGGGCTGGGCCATGTGGGGGGCCGTGTGGGGGGCAGTCCCTGGAGGCCCTTGCGTGGCTCTGGAAGGTTCTGGTGAAGGAAGAGAAACGCTCCCCCACCCCCGCAAGTAGGAAGCACAGGCCCTGTCCCCCAGCTGCACAGGTCCCCCTGAAAGGGGTCCAGGAGCCAGGGCAGGGACACGGGGTCTCCGGGGTCCTGGGGTGGTTCCTGCCCCCACTCCTGCACTCCAGTGCACCGTGGGACTAAGGCCACCCGGAAGGCCGGACCCCTTCCTGCAGGTGCGGGGGTCTGGGGAGCGTCCAGCCCCTCCCCGGATGGGGTGGCTCAGGTGGAGGCGTCACCCGGAACGCAGCTTCCTGACAACAGCGTTCCTCGGTCCCTATGGCAACAGGGCGGGCACTCCTGTTTCCAGGGAAACCCAGCCCTCAGCGTAGCGGTCGCCACAGCAACGCCGAAGCGCCTGCGTCCCTGCTCCAGTGTCCCCTGGTCCCAGCCCAGAGGGGGCAGCTGAGGGCCCAGGACGCGACCCGGGGGCTCACAGGTGGGGGCCCTGGGCTGAAGGAGGCCCCGGTCCCAGGGAGGAGACCCCCTGACCGTGACCCCAGCTTCCTCCTGGGCCGCGGGTCGCCCGCCATGAGTTCTGCCTCCAGTCAGGCGGGCGAAGGGGACAGCGTGCAGCCGTCCCCACTGCGGCTGGACATGGTGATCCAGGTGAGTGGGGGGCCGCCCTCCCCCACCCTCCAGGGACAGGTTCCAAGGGCACCGTGTGGGGAAGGATCCTGTATGGGGACCACACCTCCCCGGCTCACGGGGCACTTCCCACATGCTCATGTCAGTGTGAGCACGCATCACATGCACACATGTACACACATGCATGCACATGGCATGCACACGGACACATGCACTCAGACATATGTGTGCATACACATGCACTGTGCACAGGGCACATGCATATGGGCACACACATGCACATGGGCACATGCACACAGGCACAGGCATGCACACACATGTGCAGACCCACCAGGATAGGAGACCCGAGTCTGCTCCCCCTGGAGCTACGAGGTCGGGAGGGACAGAGGACCCCCCCACCTGATATTCTGGGGTCCAGTTCACTGTTTTCTTTGTGCAAAGTGTGGGAGCCCCCAGTCCTTCCCCAGAGACGCTGTCCTTTCTGCCCATGGGTGGTGGGAGGGGATGGTCCCCCCCACCTTTCTAGTCCCAGAAGTTCTAGTTCTTTCTCCTGAGCACCCACGTGTGTAACGACTGGATTGTCCCCAAGTCCCTCTCCCCGTCGTCACCCCCCACTTCCCAGAACCAACCGGCTGCCCAGCCCTGCAGCCCCTCCCACGCAGCCGCCCCCGCCCCGGACGGGCCCCACGGGGGTCCCAGGAAGGCCAGGGCAGGGGCTGGCTCGGAGCTGCCCATGAACCCAGTTCGTAGAATCTCCCAGCCGCACAGGGAGTGGGCAGGGCTCTGTCTAAACCGTGCAGGTCCTCGGAGGAGGGCCATTGTCCACAGGTGGTGGCAGGCGGTTCGGTCACATGCCCACGCAGGCGCCCACGCAGGCGCCCACGCGGGACAGAGCGTGACCCGCCAGGTGGCCCCGGGTGGGTGACGCTGTCTGTCCAGCTCCCTCCGCTGTCTCAGGTGGAGAGAGGGCTGACCAGTGCCCGGGGCGGGGGTCTCACACCCTGCAGGTCCCGAGACTGTCCGCTGCGGGCCCCCCGAGGGCTCCATCATCCCCCTGGATTTGGGCGGCAGAGGCTGCGGGGGGAAGCGCGTCACCGCCGTCACGAGCTGGTCTGAGGGGGGCACGCGGGCCGGCGCCCATGTGGCAGGGGTGCCCGGGAAGCACGCTGCCCGTGGGAAGCCCGTCGGGAGGCCACGAGGAGCCAGGCGGGGAGGCGAGGTCCACCTGCCGCCACCTGTTATTTGCACTGAGGTGATTGAGATCTTGGTGCCATTAGCCCTGAGCCGGCAGGCGGGCGCCACTGGGCGGCCAGACTGGGCGGCGGGGACCCTTCAGCCCCTCCAGCTGCAGACGGGGAGCCTGGGGGGCCAGGACAAGGTGAGGCCTGAGCATGGGGGACTCCCAGTGCTGAAGGGTCCCTCCAGCCGAGGCTGCTGTCTCTGCACAGCTTCAGGGGCGCCTGCCCCCCAGGGCTGGACTCCCCGAGACTCCAGCAGGTGCCTGTGCAGGCAGACAGCCAGGCGTGGGGGGCTGTGACCCGGGACCACGCCCTTCAGCTCGGGGACGTTTCAGTCTCTCCTTTTGGTTAAGTTTTGATTCGCGGTGTCTCCCCAGGAGCAAGTCTACAGAAGCCAGAATTGTAAGGTTCCCGGTAAAAGTTGTCCCCAATGTGGTCTGTCTTTTGCCGCCTGAGGGTCTGAACCAGGGTGACCACCGGCCCCTGTGCTGAGCGGTTGCCTGGGACCCGGGACTGTTGACACGCCAGGCCCTCCGGGGAAGGCGGAAGCCCGGGTGACCCCGAAGTGACAGGCCGTTGTTCATGTCCGGGGCGGGTCTCTGGGGTCCTTTCGGCTTCTGCTTCGTTCGTTGTATTGATTATTTCTTTGCTTTTCAGTTCTTTGGATTTGTTGCTCCTCTAATTTGTTGAGATGTGGGCTGAGCTCACTGAGTTGCACCTTCGTTTAAAAGTTCATTTTTAACTTTTCTGGGAAACATACACATACGTAAAATTCACCATGTGAGCCATTTCAGGTGACAGTCCAGTGGCACTCAGCACATTCACCAGCATCATCTCCAGAACCTTCCATCTTCCCCCAACAAAGCTGTGCCCTCCCCGCCCCCAGCCGCGGCTCCTCTCTGTCCCCAGGAATCTGACGCCTCTGGGGACCTCGCAGGAGCAAATCGCAGGTATCTGTCCTGTGACTGGCTTATTCATGCAGCACAATGCCCTGCAGGTGCGTCCATGTTGGAGCAGGTGACAGAAGGTCCCTCCTTCTAGGGGCCGTGTGGAGGGACCACCTGTGTGTCCCTCCAGCCATGACAGGCGGTGGGGTCGTCCCACCTCCCGGTTACTGTGGACCGTGCTGCTGTGACCATCAACGTACGAGCGTCTGTCCAAGACGCTGCCTTCGCCTCTCGTGGGCGCATCTCGGGGTGACTCCGTGTCTAGTTACGGGAACCTCCAGGCTATTTCCCACAGCAACGCCCCTTTTCACGCCCCAGCTGCCTGCGTTTCTGAAATGTCTGCATTGCCCACTTGGGCTGCACCCCATCCATGTTCATACAATTATCGCCCAACTGTTTTCCAGTGGCCGCCGTGATTTCTTATTTTATCCAAGGATTATCTGGATAAACACCTTCGTTTCCAAATACGTGGGGATTCCCAACTATCTGTACATCTAGCGCCCGGTGCCCGAGGCTGAGGCTTGAACGTTCGGAGCGGCGGTGGCAGGAGGTGGTGGACGCGCGGCTGTGGTTTTGGGGGCGAGCCCCACCCTGGAAACAGGGCAACCTTCCTTCTTAAGTTGGGGACCGACTGCAACAGTGTGTGTCCATACGAAGCCTCTGCCAGAGAAAAGCCGCTGACAGACGAGGGGAAGGAAGGTTGTCTTCAGTGAGTGAGAGAAGATGGGGGCGGGCGTGGGTGGAGGCATGAGAGCAGAAGTGGGCACACGTTTCCCCAAAAGGGCCTGATAATTAACGTTCTGGGCTTTGCCAACCACGGAGTTTCGATAGCAAATGCTCAGCTCTGTCGCCAGAGTGAGAAGCCGGCTGCCGACGGTGTGTAAGCAAAGGGGTGTGGCGACGTCCCAATAAAACTTTATTTACCAACACGCGGCAGCCAGACTTGGCTGCAGCTTGCTGAGTGCTGGCGTGGGGGTGGCGTGGGGGTGGGGGTGGGGGTGGCGGCTCTGTGGGTGGGAAGACGTGGGTGCAGCAGCCGTAGCTTGGAGAACGGATGGAAGGACGCTGCCCAGTGTGGGTCAGAGCAGAGCCCCTCGTGCGAGGACTGGCTTTGAGAGGAAACAGTCGCTGGACACGGTTCCTGCTCGGGGTTGAAGTTCTGCACACGTGCAGAACCGCACAGCCACCTGAGAGAGCCCTGTCCCTCAGCCCCCGTGTCACCAGGCCCACAGGTAGCAGAACCTGACCAGAAGCCGGGAGCCTCCCGGCACGTTCGTCTGGCCTGGTAGGGACTTGGTCACTGTGGAGGCACACACGCCCGCCTCATGCATGGCACACATACCTCACACACAGCACACATGCACGCCTTGCATGGAGCACACGCACATGCCTCCCACACAGCACACATGCACGCCTTGCATGGAGCACACATCACGTCTCCCATGAAGCACACACACACCTCCCACACAGCACACATGCACGCCTTGCGTGGAGCACACACACACGCCTCCCGCACAGCACACATGCACGCCTTGCCTGGAGCACACACACACACCTCCCGCACAGCACACATGCATGCCTTGTGTGGAACACACACACACACCTTGCACACATGCACGCCTTGCATGGAGCACACATCACGTCTCCCATGAAGCACACACACGCCTCCCGCACAGCACACATGCATGCCTTGCGTGGAACACACACACACACCTTGCACACATGCACGCCTTGCATGGAGCACACACACGCCCCTGCACAGCACACATGCACGTCTTGCGTGGAACACACGCACACTTTGAGTAGAACACACATGCCTCGCATGGAGCACACACACACCTCCAGTTTGGCCTGTCACCCACGGCACAGCCAGGGGCGTCCGGTACGTGTCTCTGGGCACTGCACGCACATGTCTCTGTGTGTGGGGGGTGCCCACGGGTGGAAATGCTGGTCAGGGGCTCACATGGCGCCGTTTTAGCCGATGCTGCCGATTCCTGGGGACGTTGCACCGCCTCCCGCGTGTCAGCTCCGGCGGCTGCTGACCCTGGGGAAGCGGCTCCTCAAATCTTCACCTGCATCACTCGGGTCCCCAAGGAAAGCTCTGGGGGCAGCTGGCTCTTCCCCAGGCGCGGGTACAAACCCAGAGCCCCGCCCCGTGCACGGTGGCCCCAGCCCCTCTTCCACGCTCCCCTGCCCTTCCGTGAGTCCATTTCGCTCTCACAGCTATCAGATGTCTTTAAAAACAGGAACGTCCCAACGTAACAGCTGCCCTCGTTGCTGCCCAGGGACCGCGGGCCCCCCACGTCCTCCCTGGGTCCCCGGGTTTTAGCTGAAGGCAGCTTCTCCACCCATGGAGTTCACAGGGGCCAGGGAACCCCCAGGAGAAGGGAAATGCTTCTTGTGGGGAATTTCTGGAGTCGAGAGACTGAACACATTTGCACAGTGGGGAGGCCTGAGGGGGGGCGGGGGAGGGGAGGTGACGCCCGGAGGCCTGGGAAAGGGGGTGCACGCAGGGCTGAAGTCCAGCTGCACCTCTGAACACAAGGGGACAGCGTGGCGTCCCGGCCTGGGGCTGGCTCTGCCGCTGGTTGTCTGCCTCGGTGTCCCCGTCTAGACAATGGGGTGAGACCAATGGTCCCCGGGGGCCCCCAGGACCTGAGAGAGCCCCCCACACACACACACAGGACAGGAGCTGGGATGGCTACAGAGCACTGTGTGACAAGCTCTCTCTAGTCACGTGCCAAGGGCCACGGTGGCTCCCGGTGACAAACCAGGGGTGGAGGAGGGGACGCTGGCCCACCTCCAAGTCTGAGGCAGCCAGCGTCACTGTGCTAACTGGACCGCTGCACCACCCTCTCCTGTGGTCCCAAGACAGGGCCCCACTGGCCTTGACTGCGTCCACTCCGGCCACACCCTCCCCCCTGCTCCAGGCCCCACCCTGCTGCTCTGCTCCCTACCGTCCCCTCCACCCAACACGTGGTCCCACCCGCCTGCCATCTCCTCCAGGAAGCCTGTGTGGGCACCGGGGACACAGGAGCCAACATGATCAACAGGGTTCTTGGCTTTCCAGGTGTTTCCTCATCTGAGTCATTTTGCAGTTAGTGATTCATACCTTTGGCTGCGTTGTCAGTCGTTCATGTAGTGGCCTGGCTGAGCCCACTGTGCCAAGCATCAGAACTTGTCTTCCTCATTCCCAACACCCCCCTGCCCGTGCAAAGCCTGGCTCGGATCTCCTGCTTATTATGGGTTGGGGACCAAACCGCCACCCCCAGGGAGTGTGACCCTGCCCCAGGTCTCCAGGTCTCCACCAACGAACGAGCTACACTGAGCAGGGCGGGCAGAGTGCGGCGGCCAGCTGGGGCGGCCCAAGTGTCACCCCAGGCACAGAGATGCCGTCTCCTACGGAAACAGGCCTGGCAGGCAGCCCCCCGGCCTCGGCCAAGCTGCAAAAGGATGGCCGGCAGACAGACGTCCGGTGGCGGGGCTTGGCTGGAGTCCCCGTCCCCAAGCTGTGCCCACCCCAGCTGGGGAGCAGGGAGGCCTGTGGGTGTGCCCGCTGGGGAAGGGGGTGCGGTGGGCCCTCTGCTTCTGGCAGGACACAGGGAGGCCCCACCTGGGAGGAGACCCCACTGGGAAGAGGCTGGCTCAGCAACCGCCACCCTGGTATTTGGGGGCCCAGAGGTGGGGGCCCAGTCCTAAGTGCCCCAGCTGTGCCACCCGGGAAGTGGAGGGGACGAGCGAACACGAAGGCTTTGCTGAGAAGCCTCCGGAGGCTGGCGCCCTGCCTCCCCTCAGGGGCGCAGTCTTGCCCCCTTGGCTTTTCTGGGGGAGCCCGGGCCTCTGTCTCCCCAGCTGGGAGCAAGGGCGCCCTGCAGGGCCCCTGGGGGCCGCATGGTGGCACTGGGGGGCCCACCCTGTCCACGGGCAGAGGTGCCAGGACCGCCATCCCCACCCCCAGGTCACCCACCGGACGCCCCCTAGCCCAGGGCGCTGTGGTGCCCTCCCTGCCTGCCCCTGGGCTCAGCTGGGCCCCCCAGGGGTCTCCCTGACTTGGGTGAGGGAAGGAGGGAGCCTCAGCTGTCTGTGCAGAAGTGGCTGGGTTCCTCTTGGGAATCCGTCCTCCTCGCCCCCGGGGACCTCCTGCCTGAGCCCCCAGTGGCCCGAGGCTGGGGACCAGCCACGCAGGGCGTCCTGAGGGGGGTCACGAGCATCGGAGACGATGCAGCCTTCCGCCCCCGAGCCCCCCAAGCCCCCCAGCCCTCCCCACGCGCGCCCTCGTCCGCGGACCCCGCACCCAGGACCTGCCCTGCGTCACGGGTGCTGGCGGAGGAGAAGCGGGGACCCCAGCCCAGCGCTGCGGGAGGGAGTCCTGCTCCTGCGGGCGGGGCTCACGGGCAGCCAAGTCCTCCTGGGAGAGGCTCCCGCGCTGCAGCCACGACGGGGGCGGTGATGGGGGTGCCCTGCGGGGGCGGTGACGGGGGGTGCCCTGCGGGGGCGGTGACACGGGGGTGCCCTGTGAGGGTGGTGATGGGGGTGCCCTGCGGGGGCGGTGATGGGGGTCCCTGCGGGGGCGGTGACACGGGGGTGCCCTGTGAGGGCGGTGATGGGGGTGCCCTGCGGGGGCGGTGATGGGGGTCCCTGCGGAGGTGGTGACGGGGGTGCCCTGCGGGGGCGGTGACACGGGGTGCCCTGCAGGGGGCGGTGATGGGGGTGCCCTGTGGGGGCGGTGATGGGGGTGCCCTGCGGGGCCCGGGGCGCGCAGGGGGAGAGGAGCGGGGCGCGCTCAGCGGGGTCTGCGGGCCTTCGGGGATGTCAGCTCAGGTCCTGGTGTTGGGGGCCCCGTGGCGGGGACCGGGGACGCCCCTGGGGCTCTCCTGCCGCGCTGCCCGGTCCCCGCGCAGGGGCGCACCCCGCGCAGTCCGGCTGGGAGGTGGCCGGCCAGGAGGGGGCGCTGCGCCCCGGCCCCGGAGGCTGCGAGCAGCGGGGCAGGCGGAAGGAGCGCCGTGCAGTGCGTTCAAGCACC
>PVKE010031862.1:0-18804 GCA_004027555.1 Craseonycteris thonglongyai
GAGCGGGGGGACAGTTGTGGGGGGAGGTGGGAGTGGGCACTAGATATAAGGTGATGGAAGGGGAACTGATACTGAGTGATGGGCACATAATACGATGCATGAATGATGTGAGGTGGACTTGTACATCTGTAAACTGTCTAATTGTTACCAACCAATGTAACCTCATCAAATTTAACAATAAATTTAAAAAAAAAAGAAAAAAAAGATAATACCGGGAAGCCGGGATGGCTCAGTGGGTTAAGTGCTCACTTTGCAGCCCTGGGGACTGAGGATCGAATCCTGGCCCCGGCCCGTGTGGACCCATATGCTGAACTGGGGAGTGCCCCCACTTCAGTTCTCACTGGGGTGAAGACCCTGGCCTAGTTCCTGCCCTGTGCAGCCCCACCCACCTGTGGAATGAAACTATGTGAAAAAGCCGATGATGTGCAGCTATGGAGACTGTTCTGGGCCCTCACCCTTCTCTCTGTTTCTGTATCTCTCTCTCTCTCTCTCTGTCAAAAACAATAAAAATAAATAAATCTTTAAAAAAAAAAAGAAAAAAGAAAAATAGAACAGCCACCATAGGTGATAATGAAGTCAGACTGAATATTCACTGAAAATGTAAGCTCTGAGTCAGAGTAACCAGGAGAAAAGTGAGTCTTCAACTCTCCTCATTTAAGAATTCCTGGACACAGTGGGAGGAGGCACTCTTCCACATACAGGGACTAGAGTTCAAGAACATACTGACTGTTCACACCTGTGTCACATTCATGTGTCAGTTTCATATACTGTTGGCTCTCTGAACTTTTTCTGTTTTGGGTTCAGCTACATATTTCATGTGTCAAAATGAGTTCAAAGAGAAGACTTAGGAAAAATAGGTTAGCTGTCTTCAAGTATCTGAAGGAATTGCTTGATTTGTATGGCTTTAGAAGGTGAACTGACAGCAAGGTAGGTTTCCATTCAGTCGTGAAACTTAAGCCTTCTAGCTGACCTCTACTAGTGACATCTCCACCATTTCAGCCTTAGGCAAAATTCAGGTCTTCCCAACAGACAGCTCTTCCTTTCTTAGAAATGCACAACCAAGTAACCTGGCTATTTAACTAGCTTAAAAAAAATATGTGGTTCAAATAAGTATAATTATTATGCTTTGCATAACAATTTGTATATATCACTTTGTATAACAATTTATATCCTTGATAAGCTTTTCCATACATACTAATTGTTTCTATATTTGTACAAAACAAACATATTCAAGGACTCTCAAAAATCAGAAAAAACAAACAAACAATATGGCAGTGACTTGTTAAAATTCCTTTCTCTCGGGAAGCCGGGATGGCTCAGTGGGTTGAGCGCTCACTTTGCAGCGCCGGGGACCGAGGATCGAATCCCGGCCCCGGCCCGTGTGAAACCATGTGCTGAACTGGGAGCTTCCCCCAGTTCAGTTCTCTCTCTGTCTCTGTATCTTTCTCTCTCTCTGTGTCAAAAATAAATAAAATATTAAAAAAAAAAATTCCTTTCTTTTTCAAGAAAATTACTTATTTCCTAAGAGTATTGCTAATTAATTCTATTTAACTGTTTTTAATAGCTTTAATTCAGAGCTCTTCCCCACCCCCATGTCTCCCATTCCGATCACTACTGGCTCATGGGGGTGTGAATTCCTGGCATTAGAAAAAACAAGCCAAATCTTCAAACTTTAAATAGAAGGAGAATTATATGGTTCATCAGAGGCCAAAAATCATACCCTTTTTGTTTGTACTCTTAGTAAGAGGTCCAAACAGTGGACACGGCAATATGGGTTACTAGAAATATTACCCAAACATTTTAGCTGGAAAAACAATGAGATAATTAGTTACTCTTTCCCACTTCAAAGCTATTGTCTGAAACCAGTGTTGTGGTAGGCTCCTAGGAAAGTTTTTAAAAAATGACAGTTTGGAAAGAGGAAGTAACATAAGTAGTGAGCCTCTTGGTTTATAAAGCTATCTAATATTTTTGTCTTAAAACATAGGCAAATTATGAAAAGGGAAAAAAGAAGTATCAGCAGTGATTATAACTATTTGATTCCTCAAAAAAATCTTTGAGATGGGTCATCGTCAAATGAAATCTAAATTATGGGAAGTCTGACCTATGAAGATGTAGTGGGTTGATGAGAGAAAGCCTCACGAAATGGGCGATAGCTTAGCTGGGCCTCCAAAGATGAATAGGTTTCTCTGAAAATTATACACATTCTGTCACTTAAAGTGTTGACCCCTTAGCACCTTTGACAATTTGAACTGGATAATTCTGTGTTGTGGGGAGCTGTCTTGTCACTGTGGGATGATTGGCAGTATCTTTGGTTCCTATCAATCAGATGCTAGTGGCAACCCTCTTCCCCACCCTAAGTTGTGACAACCCAGAATGTCTCCAGACATTGCCAATGTCCCCTGGGTAGCAGAATTGCTTTTGGTTGAGTACCTCTGATTTAGCACATAATGGATAGAAATACATCAGAGAACTTGTCTTCATTTTGGTATATTCACAAGCAAGTAAAGGAATCATCGTGCAATTTTGGCATATTTGAAGAAAATTGTCACCTTCTTTGAAAGAGCAGGCTTGGTTCACTCTCCAGGTGGTGTTGGGCAGGCCCTGGAGAGAAACACTAGGTAATGCCACTTCAGCTTTCACAGAAGCGGTATCATGAAGTCTTCTACCTGTTTTTCTGAGGGCCCAGTGATGACCGTACTTCTTCTGAGAATCCCTGAATCGTACATACAGACACAATAATTTCTGATGATTCATTAAAATTACAGTTTTGGAAACATGAAGCACATTAAAAATACACTAAAGCCTACTCATGTTTTACTTTCCCACTTCAAATACCAAGTGCATTTATGATTTTTTCCATTTTCATCAGTTTCAAGAAACGAGGTAGTTTTAGTCATACACCAGCTGAATAGTAGAAGGTATGACCATCTTAGATTGATCAGGCAGCTTTGGATAACTTCTAAAATTTATTTTCAAGGATGAGGAGATAATAGAGACTTCAAGAGAGGAAAATACTTACCTTGAGAAAATTATAATAACAAAATGGAAGAAGAGTCAGGACAACATTAATATTTGTGGCTATGCATTATGTATGCCCCCATCTTTATAAGTGATTACACAGACATTATTAGAATTTCATGAAGGAAAGCAAATTTTCTTGCTTAGTTTGGATGAATTTTTCCAATTTTAGCTAAAATAATATGTATCAAAATAGGAACTCTGATCCTTATGAATTCATTTCACATCTCTTAAATTCTTACCATGAGCCAGTTATTGTGATGGAAGCTACAGACTAGTGAGAACACAGATAACTCAAACTTAACTATCCTCAAGAACCTTGTAAGCTAAAAAGAGGGAGAATTATACATGAAGAGTATAAGTACAATCAAATGTTACAGGTTGTACAGAATGGGGCCAAAGGAAGGAGAGGTTAGTTATACCAGGTAGATAACGGGAAAAGTGGGGAATTATGTGATATTCCTATCAGTAGTGTGTGCTGTCACATGCTTATCAATATGAGTATTCATTTTTAGAATATTATGTTAATTTGGTAAGCAAAACTGATATCTTGTTTGAGCTTGTATTTATATATTGGAGAGATCAGTTTTTTAACATATATGAAGTCTGTTCAGAAAAAAAATCCAGCCATAAATGCCCCCATTTTTTTTTTCCATATTCCACAGCTGGATACTTTCTGGACAGCCCTCTATATTTGATTTTTCATTTGTATTTTCTCTTTGTGAATTGTCTTTTTTATTGACTTGTATCCTCATTTATTTTTAAATTCAGTGCCCTCAGCCTCTACCTTCCCAACCCCACCAGTACACATGTGCACACACATAGACACACACTGAAATCGCTCTGGCATGTATTACTCCAAAGAACCTCACTTCTGAATCCAGTGCATTAGCTTCATATCTCACCTACTGGACGTCTAGGACTGTCAACCCCTTTTCTTCTTTAAAAACTTCACACAGGGCTTCCTCATCAGCTCTGCTTTTGTTTTTATTTTATATCTCTGACCAATTCTTCTCAGCCTTTATTTGTGAAGCCCTCTGGCTTTTGTACATCACTAAACAAATGTTTTTTAGGGTTTGTGCTTTTTCTATTTCTGGATCATGTTTCTGCTTTCTTCTTCTTCTTCATGCTTACTTTTACCAATTTCATGTGTCCCATGGCTTTAACTCTCACCTATGTGTTGGTGGCTCTCAAATTCTTATCTCTACCCTAGAACTCTTTCTTAGTTTCTACTCTCATGTGTCCTATTGACTACTGGACAATTTCATAAGGGTATTTTACTTTCACCACACTTAGCAGGTGTGAAATTGAAGCCATTCTTACTCATATGTCAAAATTCAACTGATTTACCCCAAATCTAAGAAAAAAAAAATAAACTGCTCTTTTCAGTGCCTCTACAGTACTTTGTATACTCTTTATCACTGTATTTATCATACTTTTTCTCTTATTTACTTTTTTTCTGTCCTGTACTAGACTGTTAGTTTCTTCAGGCAGAATCTGTATCTTATCTTAGTGTCCTGAGTGCTTGGCACAGAATAAGTTCTCAATAAATGCTCAATAAGTGGATGCATCTTTGGTTGTCTAAAGAGTATTCAGATTATAGTAAGTAGTCATTTTGTTGTACTAAAACACATGTGCAATATTATGTTCCATTAGAAGTTTAAAAAATCCATTCTTTTACAAGACAATTAAAAAACAAGAATATATCAGGATGAGAGTATATCTAATGATAGAAATCAGACCATGTGGAATGCTATCTGTAATGCCCCTAAACAGAGTACCAGTGAACATTTTGAGAAATTTTCTTCAAATATTCCTTTCTATGCATCCTTTTTTTTTTTCATGGAATCTATGGTTTTATGTACTGTGTTTTTACCTAACACTGCATTACCATTTTCTCTTGTTATTTATTATTCTTTAAAAGTATGATTTTTAATGACTACATAGTGTTCAAAATGTTCTATTACATGAGTTTATTTAGAGTCCATCTTTATGTCTCAAAACTTAGTAACAGTTTATTGTGTATACCCTTATATTTTTTTTTCTGTAGTTTTGATACATGGGAACATGTATGTGTGAACCTGGTCTATTTGTAGAATAAAGTTTCAAAAATTTAATTAAGTATTATTGATTGTTTTTCTTTACTCTCGTGTGCCTGAAATGGTTAAATGCTCACTATTAGCATTTGACATTTGAAATTTTATATCCTGTATTTTATAAAATCCTTAATGATCAATATTTTTATCAATTTGGGCTAGATTTAACTCAGTGATCCCAATTTAGCCAGATTTTTATTACTAATTCTATATTTTCAATGTGGCATAATTCAATATTTAGCATGTTCTTTAAAAATTGTAATGGAAAAACGGTAGGTGAGATTCAGGATACTCAATTTTGCTTATGTTATTGTAAACCATAGGTGAGATTATAAAGCAGTTATGGCTTGGTAACACAACCGAAGAGTTAATATTTTTACAGTAAAATTGAGATAAGTGAGTTGATGCTCTTGGATTTCTTAACTTGTATTCTGTGGTTTAGGTGGCAAACGTGATCTGAATACTGTGTTTTAATGTCAAATAGAAACGAAAAAGGGGGATGCCAGAATAGCTCAACAGGTTAAGTGCTTGACTTGTAAGTGTGAGGACAGAGATTGAATCGAGGCCCTGCCCCATGCAAACTGGTGATCACCGGGATGGCGGCAAATTCTCACTTCCCATGTGGGAGGCCCCCAGTTTGTTTCCCACCCCACGTGGCCCCACATCCACCTGTGTGGAATGAAACTATGTCACCACTAATGAAGTACAGCTATGGAGACTGCTCTGGGCCCTCCCCCCACCCTCTCCCTGTCTCCCGTTCTCTCAAACAATAAAATAAGTCTTAAAAAAAAGAAATGAAAAATGCTAAAATATTTATAGATTTAAATCTTGGCCACACTTCTGATAACTGAGGCCTTATTCACTCAGTGTGCTTTGGTGAGACAAGGAATTTTGAGAAAGATTACTGTTAGTAATTGTAATGTCTGTTAAAATAGACTATTGTCTCTTATAAGGAAAAGGTCAAGCAAGACTTTACAGGCTATAAATTTACTTTCCAAAGGTGGTTGATGCTTCAGTAGTGTTTGAGATGCTTTTGAGCTTAACTCACTCTGAAGATGACTATACAGCTGCAATCAGAACTACAAACAGTCCTTCTTGGTCTGCCTCTTCAGCAGGCAGTGGTTCACAAATTATAGTGCTATATCAGTCACTTGGAAAGCTTGTTACATTTGTAGATTCCTGGGATTCACCCATTTTGTAGGTCCGTGGTGGGGCCCAGGGACCTAAAAGTTTAGTAAGCATTCCAGAGACTGTGATACAGAGGCCTCTGGAGCCAAATTTTGTGAAATGCTAGACAGTGCTATGAATCCCTGGCAATTGTCTTGGGAAGAGCAGAATTATGTAGCTCATTGCTGAAATAAAAGTGGAATTTTTACCTCAACTGAAGACTCTGAATGAATCAATACAGAAAGTGGTATCTCATATTGAAAGCTCTCAGCTAGAGCTGTAGAAAACATGGAATTAGAGTTAGAAGGGACCTTAAATATTCATTTGACTTTTCTAAATTTCTGGCTAGTTTATTTTTTAACATATCTAGTAATAAGGATTTATTAAATCCTGTGGCTTGGCAACCTCACTTTGGACTTCTCTAAGCATTATAATGTTCATTCACATAGGGAGATGAAACTTGTGCTTTTGACATAACTGTGACAAAACCATCTATTTCTTTTTCTAAAATACACAAAATAAGTATTTGTTAGATTTTTAAGGTACTATTATGAAAAGAAAGGAGAAGAGTAAACTATCACTTTTAAGTCAAAAGGCAAACTCTAAGCCTTCTTTCCAAATTAAGGTTGTACCAATGCCATAAGTTTAATGACATTTATGAGTTTAGACCTACACATCGCCAATATTGTTTTCATTTAAAATCTAGGATTCTGGGGAAGCCAGGATGGCTCAGTGGGTTGAGTGCTCACTTTGCAGCACCGGGGACTGGGGATTGAATCCCAGCCCCGGCCCGTGCGGAACCATGTGCTGAAATGGGAGCTCCCCCGGTTCAGTTCTCTCTCTGTCTCTGTCTCTGTCTCTGTATCTCTCTCTCTTTCAAAAATAAATAATAAAAAAATAATAAAATAAAATAAAATAAAAATCTAGGATTCATAACCAAAATTACTGCTCATATTCAAAATTCTACTCTATATTATTCCTATTTTTCTTCTACAGCAAATCAGAGAAGAATGTAAATAAGTAAACATCCTTTTCCAGAATTTATTTTATTCTAAAATTGCTATATGCTTGCTCAGGAAGTAAAAATTAAGATTGTCTAAAATTTAATAAATTCCTTTTCCATCCTCTTTGCCCATCTCATTTCCCTTATCTTGAATGCAATTCCCTTTCTTCAAGAAACATTCTCATATTCATTTTATACCATTTTGATCATTCTTTTATCCTTTTCTCATGATGCTTTTTATTCATTGCAATGTTATTATTTCTTATTCCTCTAATTATTATTCATTATATATATATATATATATAGTTTGTTTGTTTGTTTGTTTGTTGTTTTCCTCCTCTGTATGTAGTCTTCTCAAGGATGAAAGCCAAGTCTTTAGTTTGTTCCATTATTCAGTATATATTGTGTTGACTGGGCAGCAGTCCACCTCTATTTCTTAGCCTCTGGTGTCAAATTTTCAACAACTCATGCCCATTCTAAGAGAATTATATTCTGTGATGGGAACCTGTGAAATCAGAAGGAAAAGGATTGGCATAACTTTTTATGCTCTGAAACCTATAGTAGCAAAATCAAGTACTGCTAGCCTGGTTATGCCAAAGAGGACTTAAGGTTTCCCTGGAGGTTTTGCTTGAGTGATCCAGGATCCAAAATTCTTTTTATTTTTTTTAAAATTTATTTTATTGTTTTTGACAGAGACAGAGAGAGACAGTGACAGAGAGAGATAGAGAGAAGGAGGGAGGGCCGAGAGCAGTCTCCATAGTTGTATGTCACCAGTTTTTGATACAGTTTTATTCCACATAGGTGGGCAGGGGCCACACAAGGCAGGAAGTGGGCTGGGAACCTCCCACATGGGAGGCATGCCCCCTCAAGCCAGGGGCCGAATTGGGAGCCTTCTACATGGGCCCTGGCAAGAACTGAACTGGGGGCACATCCCAGTTCAGCATATGGGTTTGCATGGGCTGGGGCCGGGATTCGATCCTCATTCCCCGGGGCTGCAAGTGAGCGCTTAACCCGCTGAGCCATCGCTTCTCTCGGGATCCAAAATTCTGATGACCACAGAAGGGAGAGCTGTGAGAGCAGGTGGGGATGGAAACTCCTACGTTTTGAAACAAACTGGGCAAAAGAATCTTCATTTCTGTCCTCCCTGAACTCAAGGTGGTTGTTTTTGTAATATTTGCAGAACCCATGCAAGGATCCACAAAGTTTCCTCGATGGCTGCTTCCCTTGTTACTTTCATAGGTGTGTTCATGTTCCCAGCATAGGTATTTTTAAAGCAGTCTCAAAAGCCATGAGTTAAGTATGTAGGAATGTCTAGCTTTGATGGAACTTTATGAATCAAGGCTTCCTAAGGCTGCTACCAAAATTGGAATTTCCACTTTCAAGAAAACATTTTGAACTCCTTAAAGCTTTATTCTCTTACACTAATTTCATTTCTCCCACAGTACTGGAATGTAGTAGATCCTAACTACTTGCTGAGTTAAATAGAAATTAGCCTCTTTTGAATTTGATATACCTTGAATTAATTAATTAACATTAATTTTTGTAAAAGATCCTCTAATGGTCTAAGTTGAAAATGAGGTAATTAAGGTGGTGATTAGACTTATATTTTGGGCATTATATTTCAATACTAGTAATTATGCAATTTCTTTGTGCTGCTTCTAAAACATTGTTGAGTTATACAGATCAAAGATATTTTCCTGGACTTTGGCTATCCTCTAATATCCTGAATTGAATCTTTTGGTCTGTGAATGATATTTGCAAAGCTTAGAAGGGTTTTGTGAAGTAATTGGCTTAGATAATAAGATTCCTCATGGTTAAGGCTTAGGAATTGGGGAAGAAAAATACATACAAAGATGTGGTGCATGCATATGTAGGTGTAGGAATATTTGTGTTTATGTGTGTAGCTGTATTACATGTGTGTATACATGTGTAAGTGGGTAGTCTTACATGCATGTGTATGTGTGTCTATGTAGGTGTAGTATAGGTTTGTGTGAAGTAAAATTTTTCAGTCCTGTTGTTAATAATACTATGAAGAAGAGAAAACTGGGGCCTTGTCATCTTAGGTCTAGGTGCTGTCCTAACAAGGTGTGGTTTTGTTTTGGGCCAAAGCAACTCATATGACCTTTCCCAACTTGAAGAGTGGCAAGGAAGTGCAATTTTTCCCAGTAAGAAAATTGGAGATAATTGGTGGATAGCACTCATACTACTATAAGAATTTTGGTAAATTTCTTACATGAAATTCAGAGCATCCATTAGGAAAAGTGAACTAGAGGCATTAGAATAATTTGAACCGTCAAATCCTTCTAAATCTTCCCTGAGTCTTTCTTGAAAGGAAAGTGACTCTTCTTTGCTGTCTGAAAAGTGATTTCCTTTTGTGCTTTAGATGCCTATATATCAGGGCTGGGTAAGACATCAATTGGGGTCCACTGGTGGACTGCCAAGCAACTTTGGAGTGACCATCTGAATAATAAAATAAATAGCTAGTGGACCACGACACTTGAAGAAGTAGACTTTGCCCTGGAAAAGTCTGCCCAGGATGGCTATATAGCTTCACCTGAGGGAGTTCACATTGAGAAACAATTTTCCTCATGCTCCATATCCTTTCGTCGAAAATCAATCTTGGAAAGTAAAATTTTACACAATGAAAGAATGACAGGCAGAAGCATGCCAATGTGTATTAATGCTAAAGTGAAAATAGATTTCATGGATGCTTGACTAAGCAGAAAGCAGCGTGATTTTAGATTGAATTTGCCAATGTGTTTCTTGGACCAGAGATTCTATATGAAATAGAATAGCTGGGTTGATTCAATTTTTGTTTTTGTTTGTTTGGTTTTTTGGGGGGGTCTTAGTTAACAAACATACACAAGTGCGCACACAATCACATTCATTAGTCAAAGAAAGTAAGACATTAGAATGTGGGAAATACCTGATTTTAGAAATTATAAATATAGTTAAATCTAGAAGGTCTAGATCAGGGTTGTCCAATCCTTTGGCTTCCCTATGACACATTGGAAGAATTGTCTTGGGTCACACAAAAAGTACACTAACACTAACTATAGCAGATGGGCAAAAAAAAAATCGCACAAAAAACCCATGTTTTAAGAAAATTTATGAATTTGTGTTGGGCCACATTCAAAGCCATCCCAGGATGGATGCGGCCCAGAGGCTGCAAGTTGAACAGGCTTGGCCTAGATTACAGGTGTTCAACCTTTTGGCTTCCCTGGGCCAAATTGTAAGAAGAATTGTCTTGAGCCACACATAAAACACACTCATACTAACAATAGCTGATGAGCTAAAAAATGGTCACAAAAAAATCTCACACTGTTTTAAGAACTGTGTTGGGCCACATTCAGAGACATCCTGGGCCACAGGTTGGACATCCTGGTCTAGGTGATAGTCTCTTTAACAAACACCTGAAATATGTCATGTGTATAAGAATATACAGTCATACCTTGGTACTCAACTATTTTGAAACTTGTTGAATTTGGTACTTGGTACCTTTTGATGCAGACATTTTGTCCCAGTCCTCATCATTTGTTTGGTACTAGATACACAAGCTAGAACTTGTTGGGTGTCGATTGCCTCGTGACTTGCTGCCCTTTCTAGCTGAAAAGAGGGGTCATTTGTGAGCCACATGGTAACTCTTGTCCTGTGCACACCCCCTGTGGTTTTATCTTAGCTTCCGTGGTCATTTTGTGTATTTTTGATTTGGGAACACGTTCAATTTATTTACATTATTCCTTATGAGAGAATTTTAATTGGTACTTGTTAGTTTTAGTTCTTGTCATGCCCTCTAGAACCATTTAACTATAAGTACCAAGGTACCACTATAGCTATGTGTTTAAAACAGCTGTTTTTTTCTAGAACAGAAATGCTGGTGTGGGTTGCTGCATTGGGCACGAGCAGCAGCATGGGGGTGGCAGAGACAAGACGAGACCATAATAGGCAGTGGGCTGGCACAATCATCGGACTGGCCTGTCTGGAAGAGCTATCTGGCTATGGTTATGAAGGAGTTCCCTAGGAAAAAATTGGGAGTGGAGCAACCACATACTATAAAGCAAAACAAAACTCCAAGTCTAGAAAACAGTTTTTATTTAAGCCATAATAAGAAAAAATCATGCTGAAATCTCGTAGTCAATTCCCTAACCTAATGGTTTGCACTACCAGATCCCCCTGAAGGAAGGGAAGACCAGGTGACCTTGACATCAGACCCTGCTGTCACAAGCCAAGTGCGTTTGGGAGATGTCAAGGTGTCTACACCATAGAGAAAACCAGCTGGCTGTGCTTTTGGCCTTGTGCCGCTAAGAATCTTTAAGATGCCTAATACCTCACACACCTTGGAGAGAGCTATACCCACTTGGTGGGTATTTGGCCACTTGCTGCATTGGCCATTTACCAGGTGACTTGAAAAGCTGCCAGCTTTACTAAAGCCCACAACAAAAGAACACGCTTTAGGCAAAAGGTGTAACAATGCTATGGATCTATTATATCACTAACCTATACTCATGGCTGGAACAGAACTGAGAATGAAAGGAGAGTTATAAACAGTGTAAGACAGTGTGATCTGTGACCGAGTTTTTCCATGTATAGATAATACTTTGGTCTAAAATTGTTAGACCAAAAATTGGCGATTGTCTCATACACAGGAGTAACCTGTGTATTGATTTCTTAAAGTTGAGTTAGAAAAGTAGGGCTTGTTTTATACACAGGGGCGTCTTATACATGAAAAAATGTGGTCCGTGTGCGTATAATTTCTCTGAAAACATTGGCAGAAGGTGCCCTATATGGAAGCACATGCTCTTAAATTTGGGAAGTCACAAAAATAGTTACCTTAATCCCTGATGAATGGAGAATTAGAGCCATTTGTCTATAAAATAGAAATTTCTATGAAAAGCACAGGCCAAATATCTTGGTTTGAACTCCTTGGCAGTCCCACAGTTGTGTGGAACTGACATATAGAAACTGAGGACACAGAATTGCTCTAACTTGGTATCTAGTCTCTAGCTATTAAATTTTGTTACTAAATGTAAATTTTCAGGAACAAAAATTTCTTCGTTTTGGGGTGTTATAGTTTCAACATCAGGTTAGGTCATGAGTGTGGGTACTTATAATTGTGCCTTTAGGTTAATGTTTCACTGTTTTTGCCTGTGCATTTTAGTTATGTCTTTAGTTATATGTGAGATTTCATTGAAGTTATTTATATTTTTCTGATGTGTTATTGTCAATTTAGGGCTTCTTAAAAGTATTATTTTTTTAAGTCATACAGTATAGTTCTGACTGATTAAGTATAGTTCTGACTGATTATTTTATACCATTTTAATCTTAATTTTATAAACTGAATTATTTATTTTATACCTCAAAAAGTTAGAATGTTCTCGACCTAGGGTAATTATGTATTTTTTTTAAATAAATGTTTACTATGTTTTAGAAGAGAATAATAAAGACTGTTTCATTGTATAGTGGTGCTATTGTTTCGTATTTGCTGTGAAAGATAACATGGAATTTCATCAGGTTCTATGATGGAAACACTTCTGTGAAAAAATGATAAAATGTCTGAGACATTATTTTGAGAAAAGTTAATCTGGGTGTTTTGTTTTGCTTTGCTTTTAAGATAGTTATAAGTATCTGAGGGAATACTAGTGGGTTGATGTGGCGTGTTATGTGAACATGCTTCACTTAGATTCTCTCCTCTATATTTCACTTTACTTCTTGGGATTTTTTATTCACATATGAGAAGAATGAATTTCTAAGAGCTGTTTTGAGAAGGTCAGTGAATGCCTGTGGAATGAATGAAAAGTAGTGTGACATGCTTGGCATATGTTTACAAGACACAACTTTACGTTCTAGAACAAATGATCAAGTTTGCCATGTGAAATAGGCCTCAAGAAATGTACTGTTATCCACAAAGTTTTATTTGTAATACATACAATGCATGGAAGAAGGATTTACAGAATTAAAATAAGGTCAGAAATATATACATGGAATATGAAAACAATTCTAAAAAGGGAGGAGGGGCTTTGGGTTGTAAAGGTGGGAGTGGGAGGGACAGAGCCCTCAGCATAGACCATGCTTAGATCAGAGCATCTCAGACAGTCAGCTTTATTTGATTAACCTCATGTTCTCATTTTTCAAGTGTTATTTTTTGCAGAAAGCGTTTATCCCCTCAAATCTGAGTCATAGTCTAAATTCCTCCTAGTGTTGAATATTTGCAGGATCTGAGAATGGGGAATGGGGACTGGGTGGATGAAGGGGAAATCATTACCTATTATTATCCATTCAAACATTCATTCATTCATTCCTTCAGTACTTATGTAGCATTCTTCTCATTCTAAGTGCTGGACTCATTGCCAGATAGTAACGAACAAGTCACACTCATGCATGCCTTCCTGGAACTTAGAGTTTGGGATGAAGGACAAATAGTACGTTACAATAATTTCAGTGTCAAATTAATGTTCCAACTATGGGGTTGCTTTATAACAATAAGATCTATCCTAGGAGTCCAGGGGCCAAACTGGGGTGGAAGTGTGTGTGAGCACTGAACTGGGGTCCTACCACATGGGAAGCACATCCCAGTTCAGCACATGGGTGTGCAGTAGCCAGGACTGGGATTTGATTCTCAGTCCCGGGGGCTGCAAAGCAAGTGTTTAAACCACTGAGCCAGCCTGGCTTCCCTTCATTTTTTAAAAAGAGCAGTTTAGGTTTACAATAAAATTGAGAAGAAGGTACACAGACTTATATAGTCTCTGCCCACACACATCACACACATGCACAGCCTCCCTGATTATAGCATAACACCAGAATTTTTTTCAACCAAGTATGAGCCTTCATGGACACCTCATAATCAATCACCCAAAGTCCATAGCTTCATTAGGGGTTCACTCCTGGTGTTGTACGTGCTATGGGTTTGGACAAATGTATAATGATACGCAACCACTATTAAAGTGTTATACAGAGTATGTTCACTGTCGTTAATCCTCTGTGCTCTGCTTGTTTATCTTCTACTTATTCCCCTGCTTTCTGCAGCCACCACCCCTGGCAACCATTGCTGTTTTTACTGTGTCCATCATTCTGCCTTTTCTAGAATATCATATTGTTGGAATCATATAGTACGTAGCCTTTTCAGATTGGCTTTTTTCACTTAGTAATATGCATTTAAGTTTCTTCAATGCCCTTTGATCTCTTGGTAGCTCACTTCTTTTTAGTGCTGAATTTCATTCTCTGGATGCATTCCGGTTTATTTATGTACTCACTTACTAGAGGACATCTTGATTGCTTCCAAGTTTTGACAATTATGAATAAAGCTACTGTAAACACTCATGTGCAGGTTTCTATGTGGATACACATTTTCAACTCCTTTGGATAAATACCAAGAAGCACAATTGCTGGATCGCATCGTAAAAATACATTTACTTTTGTAAGAAACTCCTAAATTACCATTGAAAGCAAGTGTACCATTTTGTATTCTCATGAGCAATGAATGAGAGTACCTGTTGCTCCACATCCTGGCCAGCATTTGGTGTTGTCATTGTCCTGGTTGTTTACCATTTAATAGGTGTGTTGTAGTACCCCACTGCTGTTTTAGTTTAAATTTCTCTGATGGCATAATGTGGAGAATCTTTTCATATGTTTATCTGCCATCTCCATGGCTTTCTAAAACTCATTTTTTTTCTCACTTTTTTTCTCTCACATCCTCTATGTTACTTTTCATGAGTTTCCATTTCCTATAGATGTTTGTAAGTATGTGAGTTATTCCCTTAAACATGTCAAGTGTAATTTTTTGAAAATCTGTGATTAGTTATTGCAATAGTTAAAGGATTTGGGTATCTGTTTATTTTTTGGTTTTGTTTCTGCAATTTCTAGAGTGGTCCCTAATACCTAAGAGAGAGCCTCCTCATACTGGCTGCGTGGCAACTATTTATTGAATGAGCAATTTAATGCCCAGATTTTTTACTACATGCTGGTAACTTTTTCAGCTTTGGTGGTCTAATATTTTCTTTGTCTCTTCAATTGGAGACTTTGTTCCAAAAATTAGTCTGTGAACTCCCCACTGTCTGCTAATATATTTAATGCTTAAAAAGTGTTGGTTTATTTATAATTTATGGAGTGCTTTTCATTTTTTTTAGCAGAAATGTAATATAAATAACCTACTAAATTATCAGATATCAGCATTAATCAATATTGTAACATCTCCCCACAAATACAAAAACCTTAGAACACTTATATTTGAATCCTCCCCACATTTATGTGCTGTTTTAGTCCAGAATTTTAATTTTGTCCTTTGTTTAGCCCCATAGATACAACATTGCTATACAGGAAGTCTTGCAGACCTAAATTTGTTGTTTATTTTTTTTATTGACATAAACTAATAATGTTATCTACTGTTTTCTTTGTAACCTTTAATTCTGATCTGATTGCCTTATCTATGTGACATTCCAGTGGGCCTAGATTAGGCAACAGTTCCAATAGAGAGGATTTTCTTTTGCTTCTGCGATACCCAAGGGATTCCAATAGATAAGGACCATTTTAGTTCTTTTAAAGCAGGAGTACCCAACCTGTGGTATTGGCCTGTGAAACTGGGCCTCACAGTAGAAGGTGAGTGGTGGGCAAGGGAGCAAAACTTCATCTGTATTTACAGCCGCTCCCCATTGCTCACATTGCTGTCTGAGCTCTGCCTCCTGTCAGATCAATGGCGGCATTAGATTCTCCTAGGAGCGTGAACCCTATTGTGAACTGCGCATGTGAGGGATCTAGGTTGCGGCTCCTTATGAGAATCTAATGCTTGATGATCTGAGGTGGAGCTGAGGCGGTGATGCTAGCGCTGGGGAGCAGCTGCAAATACAGATGAACATGAGCAGAGAGGTTTCACTGCACAGAGACCATCATAAATCAATTGCTTGCAGACTCATATCTAAACCCAATCAATGAGTGGCAAGTGACATTTAGGCTATATCTGCTGGCAGACTTTAAGCAGATGCAACATTTATTCAACCTGATCAACAAACTCAATCTTTTACTTCAGGGGGAGAACAACAACTACATTCAAATCGGCAGATAAAGTGGCTACATTCAAAACCAAACTGGAATTAAGGGGGTGAGAAATGAACATTGGGATTTTTGACATGTTTCAAACATTAATAGAGATTTTGAAAGAGACTGAGCCAGGACCTTCTTTCTCCCAGCTGGTGCATGATCACCAATCTCACCTTTCAAAAGAGTTGGAGCATGACCTCCCACGCACAGAGGCCCCAGACTGGGAAGGAATGGATCTGTGACCCATTTGAGAAAAAGCCAGGTGAACTGACTTTGTGTTGTAAGAGGATTGCAAATGACAGTGGCCTTAAAAGTATGCTTGAGACAAGTTCAAATCTCTATATGTTCTGGATTAAAGTCAAAGCAGAATATCCTAAGATTGCCAATAAAAACACTGAAAAGCATGCTTCTGTTTGCAACGTCCTGTTTTTGTAAAGCAGGGTTATTTTGCAGTAAAAGCAACCAAAATGAGATTATGGACTAGACTGGACATAAGCACCACACTTCGGGTGTCACTGTCTCCTCTCATCCCCAGATGGGACCATCTAGTTGCAGAAAAACAGGCTCAGGGCTTCCACTGATTCTGCATTATTGAGAGTTGTATTATTATATCATGTATATTACAATGTCACGACAGTAAAAATAAAGTGCACAATAAATGTAATACGCTTGAATCATCTCCAAACCACTTTCCTCCTCAGCTTTTCCCCTCCATCTATGAAAAAATTGTCTTCCACAAAACAGGTCCCTGGTGCCAAAAAAAAATTGGGGCCCACAGCCTTAAGGGATCCAGGATCAGCTGAGTGTTAAGTCTCAACTCAGTACTCCAGTGACGGCCTAAGGCTCAGTATCTTAGTAGCACTGCTACTGACACCTCGTGCCCTCAGAGTCTCAGGGTGATCCAGACCCTCTCACCTCCGTACTACTCCCAGCTCCCAGCTCTGGCCACTGCTCCCCGTGGAAGCAGCAAAGAGAACTTCCAAATTTTTGTAACCATCACAATGCCTCCAATACTCAGTCCTATCCTCAACTTGTACTGCTTTAGGGGGAAGATCCCACACACATACAAAGCAACAAGAACAAGAGTGCTGAAAACAAAAATGTTGAAGTCAGTGCTCAGACTTGGTTCTGTGGGTAGTGAGACATCTGTACTGCTGACTGTCAACATCCTCTATCAGGGACACAAAGATAAAACTACTCTGAAGCCTTCATTCATCAAGAAAGTCAACACACATTTTTGGCAAGTCTACCAAGTGTCTGACACTGTGTTGTTAGGCATTCAGCACAGTCCAGGTAATTTGAAAACATTTTATAAGTGACATTTAATATTTGATTTTCCAATATTTTGAGTACTCTAATTGCAATTTCTTCCCTCTCTATCTTGAATCACGATTTCACTCTATATGCTGCTGTGATCAAATAACACATATAGGAAATTTAGAGGCGGTCATTAGGGAGGAAGCAGAGAGATGATAACATAAAAACACATTACATTTCTAAGGAAACCAATGAACAAAATGGAGCAAAACCCCAAATTATTATCAAACTGTTCCAGATGTTCATTTGAACATTTAGATTTCAAATAGATCCATGGGAACCTATTTAATTTGTAATGTAGCAGATTACTCATGTGCCCATTCACTTAATAAATGATTATCACGTGCCTATACTAAATGCTGGGGACACAATAGCAATCAAAGTAAAATTGTCCCTGTTCTTGCATGGCTTACAGTTTATCCAGGGATACAAACTACACACGCAAAGCCAGAAAAGTGTAACTAGCTATGAAATCAATGAGGAAGTACAGGGAGATATGGGAGTTTAGCCAGACAAAGAAGAATGGATGGTGAGAGGCATGGGAGAAAAGACAGGGAAACACTGATAAGCATAATATATCGCCTTAGTTATGAGTGATGGGATAGAACGTAGGGTGACTTCTGGGAGGGATGATGAAAGATGAGTCTGGAGCAATAAATGACCAGGCAATTGAAAGAAATGTGGAAACTTTTTTTTTTTTTTTATATCTTTTTATATTTATAGAGAGTAATTATTTTATCTTCAGTGCATATTTATTTCTATTTTACTTTTGACAGATAGAGACAGAGACAGAGACAGAGACAGCCAGAGAACCAAACTGTGGGAACTCCCCAGTTCAGCATGTGGGTCCGCCTGGGCTGGAGCCGGGATTCGATCCTCGGTCCTCGTGGCCCCAAAGCGAGCGCTCCACCCGATGAGCTGTCCCGGCTTTCCCCAAAACTTTTTGATTTATCATAAGAGCAGTGGGGTGTCACTGAAGACTTTTATGCAAGGAAAGAACTTGACTAGATTTGCATTTTGGAAAGATTCTTCGGCTAGAGTGTGAAAAATGAAATGGGGGGTGTCTGGAAAACCAGGTAGCATGTTTTCGGTAATTCAGATGTGAGATGATTTTTGCCTCTTCGAGATTAATGACATTGAGTATGGAAGGAAATGGATGAATTCAAGGATTTA
>PVKE010031863.1:0-18804 GCA_004027555.1 Craseonycteris thonglongyai
AAAAATAGGTTTTGGAGTTTTTTTGATCATTGAAGTATATATTCAAAGAATGTATTCATAATGCTATTTATAGTATACATGTGATCAAAACATTTTTAGATAAAAAATCTTTTCAAATTTTTTTAAAGATTTATTTTTATTGTTTTTGACAGAGAGAGAGAGAGAGATACAGAGACAGAGAGAAGGGGGAGGGCCCAGAACAGTCTCCATAGTTGTATATCATTGGTTTTCCCAAATAGTTTTATTCCACAGGTGGATGCAGGGCTGCACAGGGCAGGAAATGGGCCGGGGTCTCATCCCTGTGAGAACTGACCTGGGGGCACTCCCCAGTTCAGCATATGAGTTCGCATGGGCTGGGGCCGGGATTTGATCCTAGGTCCCTGGGGCTGCAAAGTGAGCGCTTAACCCACTGAACCATCCCGGTTTCCCCTCTTTTCAAATTTTTAGTAGCTGTTTATTTCACAAGATTTATTTTTAGTACAATTACTTTAAACTCACTGAGTTGTTTATTAACTTATTTCTAAAGGTTATCATGTAGAAATGATTAAATAATATTAAAATAAGTAGGGAAAGTGATAACAAAAATAAAAATGACTACAAAGTTGGAGGGGAAATTCTCTTTTTAGAAAAAATGTTTAATAATATAAATAGAAATTTATTCCTTTGAAAGTTTAACACATATTAAATGAGTACCTTTCAAATGTCAGGTACTAAGTTCACAAAAATAAATAAGCATATTCTGTAGTCTAAAGAATCTATAGCCTATTAGAGACCAGAGCATAATATGAAAGTGTCAGTGTATCAGGTAAGAAAGTATCTGAGTATCAGATGTATGCACAAAGCAGATGTACTTATGTTTTAGAGAATTGGAGAGGGGAAGGAAAGCAATCATATTAGAAACAATAACACATGGACCCAGTTCTATTTTGTGTCTATGGTATAGTAGAGGGAACACGTACAGAATAAGCACTTGAAATGAATAAAACCTGGGAGTCATAAAGCAGAATTGTGTACAAGGGAGTCTCAAGAGTTTTATAATTCTGAGTCTAAAATATAATATACAGAGGAGCCAAAGAGACAGAAGGTAGTCTGGTCATGCAATGTCATAAATCATTTTTAAGGAAATATGATTTAGGCAAAGGGGAGCTAATAAACAATAAGCACATTTCATGACATTTTCATCTTTTTTTAGGTTAGGAATATAAAAATTCCAATTGTTAGGTAACCCAGTATTTATAAAAATATTATAACAAATAGTTTGTTGCATTTGTGTGATCTCAAAGAGACTGCTAATCCCAAAGTAACATTAACAAAAAAAAAATTTTTTTTTTAAGATTAATTTTGTTCTTGACAGAAAGAGAGACAGAGAGAAGGGGGAGGGCCCAGAACTGTCTCCATAGTTGCACATCATCGGTTTTCATCATAGTTTCATTTCACACAGGTGGGTGGGGGTCGCACAGGGCAAAAGCTGGGTGGGGGCCTTCCACATGGGAAGTTTGCCCTGGTGAGAACCAAACTGGGGACCATACCCCAGTTCATCTAATGGGTTTGCAGGACCAAGGTCAGGATTCAATCCTCGGACCCTGGGGCTTCAAAGAGAGCACTTAACCCTCTGAGCCATCCTGGCATTTCCCAAAATAAAAATTTAAATATGCTTTATATGCTCATTTAAAAAAAAAATCAATTTTTTTTTAGCTATAACAAGTTGTAGAGTAAGTGCTGCTCTGCTTGAAAATGTTTCTTTACATATCATCAATTCACCAAATGTGCATTTTTATTTACAAAATACATTCTTTAGTACATAGAAATTCACTGTGACATTGCTTTCAGTACAGCAGGTTTCTCTGCACTATAAACTTCACTATGGGGTATTGGAAGACCAGCAGTTACACTCAAATGAACTATCAGGTGACAACAGAGATTAGAAATAATACAATAGGCTAAATCCTCAATGTAAAGAGCTAAAATCTCTTCAATCACATGAAGAATTTAAACTCAAATTGAACCTAAAAAAATAGAACATGTTTACAGAAGACTTAGGTCTAAATAACTGTAGGAAAATTTTCAATTACAATGTTTACAATGAAACATAAACTCTTACAGACAATAACTATGAATATTTAACTATATGCTTAGGAGACTGATAATTTTGAGTAAAACTTTTTAAAATATTGTTTTTTCCACTTATATTGACCTTTATAAAATCACTACATATATGTTAGTGTTTGTATTATTTCAGTGTTGCCTTTTTTCATATCTGTACTCTCACCAAATATTTGTACATGAACAGTTCACCCAATTCTATTTGTAATTTGTGAACGGTTAAAACGTGTATACTTTTCTTAAGTATGAGTAGGTTATTCTTCAATAAAATGTGAGTTAAAAAAATGACTTAATAGATTAGAAAATTCTATATAAATCCACTTGTTCTATATAGAGATAGTTTAGAGAATAAGCTTATTTAAACCCTACATACATTACAAATATATCTGTTCATATTTTATCAAGGGCTTTATGTTTTAAGTTGATGAATTTGTCACCTAGATACATTTTCCAATAAGCCTGAATTTACTCTACTTATGGGTCTTATTTTTTATTTAAAAAATCATATACAAATGCATATATATATTATCAATTACTGAGAGTCAAATATTAATTTACCACAGTGCCTGTTCTCTTATATCAGCATTTATGTCTTGTTATGTATTGTTTTAGAAGCTTCCTATCCCATTGAATGATTAATCTGCAACTTACTTTGCATTGTAATATATTTAAATCCTTAGGGTACAGCTTCTTAGTACTTATGATTGGAAAACATTTCCTGGACATACTTTATATCCATTATGTATAGATTACAATGGATTTCCAATAAGGTAAGATAAGCCAACCATTAAACTCATGTATGACAAATATAAAACAACTGTGTTTATTCTAGCTGCAAACCATCACCATTTGTCAAATGTGGATGATGGGCCAGTGCAAATTCCTAGTGAGGTGCATACTAATTACTGTAACTATGCACTCAAGAATTTTGAAAATAAGTTTATTTATACCCTACATACATTACAAATATATCTGGTTTATATTCTATCAAGTCTTTCAGGTTTTAAGTTGGCACATTTGTCACCTAGAAGCAGTTTCCGATAAACCATAATTTACTCCACTTAAAGGGTCTTACTTATTTGTTATTAAAAATATCAAAATCACATATAAATTGGTGGCAATGTAGTCACGTATTTTTCATTCAAATTTAATTTTTGCTCTGTAATTCTGATTTCTGAGAAAGCTATTTAAATTAGCGAATTCTTCATTTTATAGATGCATCATCAGAGGGTTAAAGAGTTAAGCAGCTCTTTCAAAAGCACAAAACTAGGAATGACAGAGCCAGATTTAAAAGTGAAGTTATGTTGATTTCTTTTCTTCTTTTTTTTTAAATCTCCCCCATGGACCTATCTATCAGAATTGAGGATGTGACCTGAAATTTATTCACTTCACCATTAAATGATCTTCAAGTCAGGTAAAGATGACAAAAAAATTCCTGTCACTGTGCTTTGGGTGTATTTAAAGGAATTGTTCTTCTGGCATCCTAGCTTATTGCTGCATTTTTCTCTTATAAATGCAAAGAACTATTCTCCTTGGCTGTGAGATATTTTATTACAAAGCAATCAGTAAAGACATCTTGAGGTACCATCTGGAACTAAAGAAGACTGAAGGGAAGAAATGAGGAATGATTGTAAAATTACCAGATCAATGCAATGTAGAAAAAAATTTTGTTTGAGATGAGATATAATTGAATAAAGACATACATGATGTAGATAATATCAATGCAAGTTATTACTTTTTGCACAATGTTTGTAATAGTTGAGAAGCCACATACATACAATAAATGTAAGTTTGAGTGAGACAAATTCCATTCAAGGTGTCTTTTAGTCATTCTGAGTTAATCTATTTTTTAAACCACCTTCACAAGTGCTACAGAACAATTAGGATTTTTGACCTGCTTAAATAATAGTCTAATCTTTTACAGAACTGAAAGCCACAAAACTAAATAACTATAATTATTTTATAAAATTTTGTCTATTAATTGCTAAATGCAAAACTTTTAACAATTCACTATTTAATGTAAAACTATATATTGTATTAAGAGCTTTCATTTATACATCATAAATATATCAAAATGTGATAACAGTAACTTTTGTTCTTTTTAATACTCAAGGGAGTACTTATGAACTCTAATGGGTGATTTAATTTTGCTGCTTACTTTTTGCTTTTAATTTCACAGTGACTTAAAAAATTTAGTATTATCTCTATCTCAAGACGAAATAAAAGAAATTCAAAGGGCTATAAATTTATGCAAATACTACACGTGATAAATCGTTAACAATAGTTTACTGAATGAGTAATGTGTGTATAGTACTCTGACATGCATGTGCTATCTATTGAAGAGTACAGATAATATGCAATTTATTCTCAATTTTGAAGATTTTACCATCTAGATTGAAAAAATGGTGGTTAAAAAATGATCAAATACAAAGCATTTACAAAAATTCATAGAGATATTGCTGGCATAAAGAATGGCTACTAATTACATAATCATAAAGGAAGAAGTAGTGCTTTCAAAGGAACCTAGTGGAAAGGATTATTATTATGTATAAATGAGGGAGATGGCTGAGAAGCTATAGAGAAAACAGTTTGGAGAATTCAATGCTACATAGTAATCTAAATTTTATTTAGTTGTGATGCATATTCAATAACATAGTTTTTTGGTTTTTTTTAGAAAGAGTTGATAATGTTTAAAGATTTTGTAAACAATGTTCAAAGATTGGGCAAAGAGAGCCTAGTTAGAAAGCATAAAGTAATATAGACTCAATGTACTTAATGTAAAGTGGTAAATAGAAATGAATATATGTCATGTACTGAATGTATAGTTTGCCTCCTATTTTTGTTCTTTATAATGGTGGGGATGGACCATTATAAAAAGCATATTGACATTATAAAGTAAAAATCTTGGGGATTACATGTATATTTCAGGTAAGATAAATAAAATGGATATTTACAAGGAAGAGGGTCCAGTTAAAGATCATCTAAGGTTTTGAATCTGTCTGGGAGAAACACTACTTAGTATAAAATTTTATTCTCTGTTTATGAGTTTGACTATTTTAGACACCAGATATAAGGATGAGTAAATTATTTATGTATCTGCTGTACAATATTTCACCCATACTTAGTACTGTATTGTGCATTTAATTTGTTTAGAAGGTAGATCTCAAGCTAAGTATTCTTACCACAATTAAAATAAGAAGAAGAAAAGAAAAAAAATCTCCTGGTATTTTAGAAATTGCAAATTATTAGATTCATTCTGAATTTTAGATTACATTGGGTTTCATATTTTACAACCACCAATTTATAAGCAATAATTCTAGAATAAAATATTTATCAGTGACTGACTTTATTATACTTTATGGAAAAGAACGGTGAAGCAACATATTGTACTTGATGTACTCAACTGTGTTTTATATATTTAAAAATTATTTTTATACAATATATTTCCATGGTTCTTTTTTAGAAATATCATATGCTACATATTAACTTATTACAGTCACCTCTTCATATATGAGAGTACCGGTAATTGGTTTCAGGAACCCCCACAGATACCAAAATTTGCAAATGCTAGTCTTATATAAAATGGTTTGGTATTTGCACATAAACTGCACTTATCCTCCTGTATACTTTAATTATCTCTAGATTACTTGTAATAATGAATACAATGTAAATGCTATTTAAGTAGTTGATGTATTATACTGTTTAGGGGATAATGACAAGAAAATAGAAGTCTATACATGTTCTTATGAACACAACTATCATAGGCCTACCAACAGAGTACCTGTCAGCCACAATGTAATGTGTTTTCCAAATATTTTTGATTTGTGTGGTTGAAACTTCAGGTGGGGAACCCTTCAGTATGGAGAGTTGACTGTATGTAATAGGCATTAGAATTTAGGAATTGTTGGGGGAGATACATAGAATTACTTGTGTATATTTATAGAGTAATAGAATGGATGCTATAATTGTTATGGGCATAAAGCTATGAGAATTTATAAAAGGGATAGTTCATCTGAGTGAAAACAGAAATATGGTTGATGGATCTTTCTAAAACTACAGTCTACAGTAAAATATACAAAATAGTTTTATATACACACATATGTATATACTTATAATTTCTAAGACATACATTCAAACTTCTGTAGTATAGAAAAAATGCAAGAAATAAGAGTGGTGATGGAGACAAAACCTTGCCTGTTTCACATTTTTTTCTTGGCCCTGTCCTGTTCTCATGCTTTTAAAATACCAGCATAAATGTAGTTTTTGAGATTATGCTTTTCATTGATCTCAACTTCTTGCTATTCTCCTTTGTCTCTCATGGAAGAATACTCATAAGCTGTTAAGCAGAGGCATAATAATTTATGCAATATTTTATGAAATCCAATGAAAAGAGCTTATAGGCTATGACATTATTACTTAACTATATGAAAATTATGCTTGAATACATTCTATAATTTTAAAAGAGCCATATTTTATTCATTATTCTAGCTAGTATAGATTAAGGGTTAATTTTTAAGAATCACAGCTAAGCACTGAAGGGGACGATGTTCATAAATTTTGCACTCCATATAGTAAACACTATAGTGTTCCAGTTATTTAATACAGAGACTACTTATTGTGTTCTCATACATTATTTTATTAGAGACACTCATGGATCAGAAAAGCAACTGATTCTTATACTCTCTCAGGCATATGTGTGTATGTGCATATGTATGTATGTTGTGGTGTTGAGTGTGTGTATATTGAGATTTGGGAGGAAATCTAATATTCAAGTAATATTTCATAGAAAAAATGTTTAAATATTATATGCAAATATTATTTGTCTATGGATATAAATTACTATCTTCTCTTTTTTTTTTAAAGATTTATTTATTGTTTTTGACAGAGAGAGAGAGAGAGAGATACAGAGTCAGAGACAGAGAGAAGGGGGAGGGCCCAGAACAGTCTCCATAGTTGCACATCATTGGTTTTTCACATAGTTTTATTCCACAGGTGGGCGGGGCTGCACAGGGCAGGAACGGGGCTGAGGTCTTGCCCCAGTGAAAACTGAACTGGGGGCACTCCCCAGTTCAGCATATGGGTCCGCACGGGCCGGGGCCGGGATTTGATCCTTGGTCCCTGGGGCTGCAAAGTGAGCGCCCAACCCACTGAGCCATCTCGGCTTCCCCAAATTACTATTCTCTTGATTGCAATTTTAGATATCATTTCATTCTTTTTTCAGTTATTCAAGGGTTAATAATCACACCTGTGAATTGTTTTATTTTGCCTTCTTTCTATGTACATCTGCCATTTATTCTTTTTGCTGCTTATTGGCACCTACACCAAAAAGTTGAAAGAAACAGAAGGTGAAAATTAAGTTTCACAATTTGTTACTTGATGTCTTTCATAGTAAATGATATAAAATGATTGACTAAATTGATATTCCCAGTTTATCTTAGGATTTATTTTTTCTATATGCTTTTCATTATAACTGGAGTGGTAGAATACAGTTATACCTGCACAATACTGTCATAGATATTACTTCTTTAGTCTTATGCAGAGATGTATATCAATTATATCTCAGTAAAACTGGCTGAGGAATAGATCGTTATTTTTTTTAAAAACTGTACTGTAACAGGTGTAATGATTTGAAAAGAAGAAGGTATAAGAACAAAAAAAGCTATATCTATGTAGTTTAGGTAACAGTAGAAATTTAAATTGCTTTTTCATGTTAAGAAGTTATGGTTCTTCTGCTATATTTCAGTTAGAATGGCTATTTTGATTAATAACAGGAAAAAATAAGAATAACAATTTCTAGAATAAGAGGTCACCAATTTAATACAAGGTAAAGTTGGAAATTAGCATATATTCATAGTAGCCTGTGTTTCCTGGAGGGAGAAATTTGAGTTTACTTAATTGGTATTAGTTGACACATCTTTGAATGTATAACTGCAAAATAACTTATTTTCACTGAAATGCTGATAGGAAATTGATTTTATCTCTGGAATATAATTACTATAATGCCTAGTTTTAATAGATATCATTAAAACAGCTCTAACGCTCAATAAGTGTTCAATAAGTGTTAGCAATAATTATTAGTTGCAAAAGTAAGAATCTCTAATAGGATAAAAAATGGAAAGGAAAAATAGAAGTCAAACATTTGGATTTCTTTGGGTAATTTTGCAAATAGAACCTGAACATTATCAGTTGATTGGAATTGGGGAAGATATAGGAGTATGTTTTGAACATATTCCAATATTTTGTGCCCAAATTTTCAAAAGTAATCAATACAAACCAGAATATCAAGAAAGATAATTAAGTCAGCAGAAAAAAGTTTCTGTATTTGTTAGAATGGGCTCAATGTCAAGGACTTAATGCAGTAAAGCTTTGGCTCCCAACTATAATAGATTCCGGCAACACTTCAAGGCAGTTTTCTGCATGCAGAAACCGAGGCCGCTTTAATCTGACACCTACAACATATCAAAGCAAGGCCTCTTCCAGAGATATGCCACACAGTGTGGAGGATTTTGTTATGTTTAAGCCAATATATTAATATATACTTTCTTTTTCATCTATGTAACTTGTTTAGCCATAAGAAAGTTGGCAGAAATCAAGAAAATAGGGGCCTTAAGTGTACTTTTGTAGCTTGGCAGGCCCTCTTGCTCTCCCGCAATTTTTATTAAAAACACGCCCTAGGAGCTGTTGTTCCTTCAGAATGTGGTCCTAGACTGAAAGCCAATAACAGGCAAGCTTAGCTGATCTCCCACTGGCTCACAGTTTCAGCAATTGAGAGATAAATGTCTTTGTATGAAAACTCAGACATTGGATTGTTGTTGATTTTCTCTGTTGTTATTATAATCTCAAATTCATTAATATCTGTTCTTTTCTTTATTATAAAATGTATGTCCTGCTTACTATCAGTTTTTTTTGCTCTTTTACAAGGTCTTCAGGTAGAAGAATCAGTTATAGTTTTGAAACCTTTTTTTTTAATTATTAAATGTATAGGGTTGACACTGATTGATAAAAATTACATAGGTTCTAGGTGTACAGTTCTACATTACATAGTCTATGTATTGCATTATGTGCTCACCACCCAGAGTCGGTTCTCTTTTCATAACCATATATTTAATACCTCCACCCTACTCCCCCACTATTCCATACTCCCTCACCCACCTCTCCCTTTACCCTCAGGTAAATCTTTCTTTAAAAAAAAATTAAACATAGTCATTTACAGCTCTAAATTTAACTCTAAGCATTGTGTTAAATGCATACTATAAATTTCAGTATAGAAATATTCATTGACTCCACATCAAAAGATGAGATAGTAAAGTGACATTCTTCTGTGTTACAAAGAAGACACCATAGGCCTTAACACCATGTATTTTGATAACATTTTTTAATACATTGAGTCTGAAGTACCTGCCAAAGTTCAGTTTGATGTATCTTTATATCTGGAGTTTCTGTACCAAAATATGGATTTAAAGCAATTTACCAAGTTGGAATACAGGCTATTTACTTAATAAGATGATTGGCAGCTTCTCTTGCTGTTGAAAAAATCATCATCAATAGCCTTTATCAAACACATAATTACCTGTCCAAGATAGTGATAAGATGAGAAAAGAATATCTCTGTCCTCCTCAACTATCAGTGTTCTGGTATTAATATCAATAGCAGGTAAACAATCATTACATATGAAATTGATGCTGACAGTACAATAAAATATGAGAAAAAGAATATTTTGCTTGTCTTACATTTATTAAGGCATCAAATATTTACAGGAGTCTACTATGCGTCAGGAATTGTTTTTAATATTGATGATTCAATAGTGAATAAGAAAAAAGGGACTAAAATAAAACAAGATAAATTAGTGAGTTATGTGGAATGATATTGGTAAGTGTTGGGGATAAAAATTAGGTAGGGAAGTGAGATAAGGCACTGTCTATAAGAAGTGCAATTTTAGATACAGTAAACAGGGAAGGCATTACTGAAAAGATGACTCTATGTTGATGAATGATGTGAAGAAAAAATTCTTTCAAGCAGAGCAACAGGGAATGCAAAGGCCCTGTGGAGGGAATATGCCTAGCATGTTTGTGGAGACGCAAGGGAGGCAGTGTAGTTGCACCAGGGTGAGGTGGTAACAGATGAGATCCAATACATAAAGGAATTGCAGGTCAGGCCATGTTTTGCAAATCATCATTGATAACAAAGATAGCCAGATTTTCCACATCAGACTCACACAAGTAAGAGCTCTTTCTTAGTATCAAGCTTTATGCATAATTTTAAGCATTCAAGACATCATAAGGAACCGGCTGAGCAAGGATAGGTTTCAGATTTTCACTGCATCTCCCTGAAATTTTTCTTACCTCCTGTGACATACTCTGGCCCTAATAAACATATCGGCTATAGTAGGCAGAATAATGACAGCCCCCCCCCCCCCAAATGTGTGCATGACCTCTCCACAACCAGACTTGACACAAATGTACTGGGGACAAAAAACAAAACAAAACAAAAAGTAGGAATGTGAGATAGACCACACTGGCTATAAGCATTGCTGTCTCTGAAAAAATATACGTTCAAGGACTCAGACTCCTCTGGCTAGCTTTTTTTTTTTTTTTTTCTACTCCTACCCCAGGTGCCTGAATTTGGAGTTTTCTCAAGCCATGTACTTTGTCAGATGCTTCTGAGAGTGCCTCCTTATGAAAGAAGTACTGTAGGAAGAAACCTTAAAGGGACATTTTTCTAATTCTGATTCAGTATTCAGTACTTTTCCACTCCTAGCCTTTTCCCTTTCTCTTTCCTTGGGAGGTTCATAAAATTACCAAAGCCTTTTGTGTGGGGCTTCCCTGACAGTAGGACCATCTTCACATCTATGCTAACATATGTGACTCTCCATTCTGTGGGGGGAAATGGAAGTGTGGGAAGTCTGCCTTCTCTCCAGTTTTAGAGTCTTACACCTTACATCATTAAAGGTTTTACTCTTTCATTCTGGCTTTTTTGTTTCTTCATTTTTTAATGTTAGCTTTTTAAACTTTGTTGAATTTTGTTCTTTAATAACCTCTTTACTCTAATTTTTTTTCCATCTCCTCACTTCTCTCTTTACTTCCTTACAACTCTACCTCCCATCCTTTGCGGTTTAGCTGAGCTCCTCACAAACTGATATTAAGCTATGGATATTAGCCTGTATTATCCAGATGAACCCAATGCAATTACAAGGACCTTAAAAGTTAAAGAAGATGGATGCAAAGGTCAGAGAACGTGGAGGAAGGGGGCCATAAGCTAATGTTGCAGCTTCTAGATACTGTGGTAGGCAATGAAATAGATGCTCTTCTAGAGCTTTCATTAAAGGAATGCATCCTGCTGACACCTTAATTTTAATCCAGTGAGACCTGTATCAGATTTCTAACCTACAGAAATGCAAGATTAAAAACTTTGGCTAAGTCACAAAATTTGTGCTAATTTGGTACAGCAGCAATAGAAAACCAATACCCAAGGTCTCTCAGACATATATGCAATTCATTTCACCTGTACATAAGAGAGCCATCTCATCATGACATATCTCTGTTTTATACTCAGTTTATTTTACAGTGTATAAGATATTTCCCAAGGAGCCATGTGCTATAAATCTATAGATCCCAGAGTTTTCTTTTTTTCTATAAAAAGTTGTAGGCAACAGATTGGTGATTGCCTGAGATGAAATGGATGAAGGTGGTCAAAGGCACAAACTTTCAATTATAAACAAATTCTGGGAATGTAATAAATAGTGTGATGACTATAGTTAAAGCACTGTATTGAATATCTAAAAATCGTTGAGAGAGTAAATCTTAATAGTTCTCATCAAAAGAAAAAAATTGTAACTCTGTGGTGATTGTTAAATCGACTTAATGCAGCAAGGATTTTGCAGTACACTGATTCCTTAGAATTCAAACTTAACCCATCCCAGAACACTGTTCAAGTTTCAAAATGTTTGAGTTCCAAGACAAGTGGGCATTCAGACAAAGCTACGGGCTGTAGAGTGGATGTCCCATGTGAACAACGTGTTGGCGTTCGGATTCTAAAGCAGCACTCCAATTCCAATGCAAATTTGCTTGATTTTTTGTTCTACTTCAAGCTGTTAGAGATATGGGGAGTTTGGATTCCAAAGTATCATTGTATATGTAGAGGGTTGTCTGGAAAACATCCAGCCATAAATGCCTCTATTTTCCATATTGTGTAGCTGGATACTTTCCAGACAGCCCTAATATATATCAAATCATTATGTTTTATACCTGAAATTAATATAAAGCTACTATATCTCAATATATAATTATCATAATTAAAAAGAAATTCTAGGCTACCAGGTGCATCCTATTGAAGAATCCTGTAAGAAATTTCTTTTGCTTGCTAGATCTATCATTACTATGGTTATAAGGAGACTGAATCAGCTTTCTTTATTCTTTCATAGAAGCATCCTATTCTGCACAAGGATTTTCTTCCAGACCATTGCATTTTCTTCATAGACTATATCTCTGGAAGTTCTTCTCTGAAGAGTTTGAAAAATCTCACTTTATATCTACAGTTATATCTAACTTTATGATCCTCTACCAAGGTGTTTTATAAATCCTGCTGCCTACCTGATTGTAAGCTTGATACAAGCAGAAAAGATAGAGCTGAATCCCCAGGCTGAGTGGCTATAAATAAATAAATACAAATTAATTAATTAACTAATTAATTAATATGTGTGTGTGTGTGTGTGTGTGTGTGTGAGAGAGAGAGAGAGAGAGAGAGAGAGAGAGAGAGAGAGAGAGAGAGAGATGGATGGATAAAGCAACTCCAGATCTGCATTCACAGCTCACTATATCTGGTGGTCTAATGGGCAAAGTAAAGTATTTCCAATGTACTAAGAGAAGTACAAAGTAATATAGGAACACAGTGGAAAGAGATAATACTCTGACTCACAAACATCTTCAAGGAAGATGAGTGGAATCACTATATGTTATATGAGAGAAGATATCTTAAGAAAAAACACAATAAGCAAAGTAAATGTGACAAATTATAGGACATGTATTAATTTTAATAAGGCACTTCAAACTTTTTTATTTATCCTTAACCATGGGCTAGGGAATATATAAAATATAATTTATAAAATACTGAAATTTCTAAAGCTTTCTTTTTTATTCTGTCATTTATCTTAATGGTCATAAGAATGGAAACACAAAGATGTATCAGTCAAACAAAGATTTTTTTTTTAATATTATTATATTTTATTGTTAAATTTAATGGGGTGACATTGGTTGGTAACAATCAGACAGTTTCCCAATGGACAACTCCATATCACATCACCCATGCATCACATTATGTGCCCAGCTCCCAGAATCAGGTCCCCCTCCTACCCGATATATCTGGTGCCCACTCCCCCCTCCCCACACAAATCTCCCTCCCCCCTCCCCCTCCTCCCTCCTCTCAAACAAAGATTTTAAAAAGTACTTAATGAATCTTGTGCTTGCCTTCTTTTAACTTAATTTGAAAAATAAATTACTGCTGAAGAGGAAAAAAAGTTACCTTCGAAATAATAAATGGCCATAAAGAAAACAAATTTTGTCGGAGATAGAGGGTGGCCTATGTGAAAGCATAATGGATAAATGTATCTCAAAATATTTCAGAGGTTCACAAAGCCATTGGGCACATTTTATTTGTCAAAGTAAACTGAGAGAACAAATTAATATTTCTTCAGGGTACATGCACTAGTGATAATATATAGTATCATTTACATTATTAGCACAGATAAAATTTAAATGAGGCGTTAAATATGTAATTATACAATATACATTTGTGTGTCTATATCATTAGTATCATTGGTTAGAACAAGCTTGTCCAACTTGTGGCTCATCCCAGGGTAACTTTGACTGCAACCCAAAACAAACTTTCTTAAAACACTAGGAGATTTTTATGCAAAAAAAATTTTTTTAGCTCATTAACTATTATTAGTGTTAGTGTATTATATGTGTGGCCCAAGACAATTCTTTTTCCAATGTGGGCAAGGGCAGTCCAAAAGTTGGACACCCCTATGTGAGAGTTCTTCATTGAACAAAGACTTTGTAGGACTTATAAAACACTCTAAAACATGTTTGAAATGCATAAAATGCTAAGTCCTTACGTATAAAACATGTTTTTTCTTCCTTATCTGTAGTTCTAAAGACCAGTTGAGCTAAAGAAAATTGTTAATATTATTGCTAAATTTTCAAATCACAATTCACTATTTAGTAAGCATGTTTCCATTCTTAAAGTACTAGCATCTAAAATAGTTGGTATTTATCAAAAACACAAAAACTAGACATAAAAATAGTCCTTTTATAGAATTATAGAAATGTGAGTTTGTAATGCACAGTGTATGTGGGCTTGATCACACACCCACACCTTCTTGTCAAGAGACTTCCTGCTTTCATCAGCAAGACTCTGCAATGTAGAAATTTGGCTCAAACCGATTTCCTGGTTCTTGCCAGCATATCTTAGAGATAGCACTGTCAAAAGTGTGATGTAAAAGAACAGACAGCTGTCCTCTGTCTTGGAGATTCATCTGGTGTATTAGTTTAGAAAACCAGCTTAATATCAATTTAACCTTTAAAGAGCATATTTAAAAATAAATGTCCTGTGCATTTGTCTATTAAAAGAATGTGAATTATTTTTCCCACTAGAAAGAAAAGAATTCTGGGCTTCAAAATTAGCCCTGTACAGAGTCCATGTCCTAAGGGAGAACTACCGTAGTTGTTTCAGTAGTTAGGTTATCTGCACCACTGGGCTTCAACTAATTAATTTTATTTTCTAATAGTATACCTCAAGGAGGTCACATTATTAAATTTTGATTGACTGAAGTAGCAAGGCGGGGAAGCTTTGACAAGAAATAAAAATTACCTACTATTCATAGAATCCCAGAAAAACAAATACTATTTATTCTTTATTGAAAATGGCTAGCAGGTGTGCTGGAAGAGCACTGAACTTCGAGGGAGGGGAAAAAAAGATATTTGTCACTATTTAGATTTGAACAAGTTCATTGACTTCTTTGTACTGCAATCTCCATAAATTATAGGTAATAAATACTTAATTCATAATATATTTTTGAGAATTAAAAGAAAAAACATGTGACAATTTTACACACTATCATTATACGTATTTTAAATAAAAGAGAAAAATAATTTTCTTAATATTCTGTGATATTGGACACTGTAATAAAATAAATTTTATTGTATGCTATTCATCCAGAAATAATCAAATTACTAGAGGATCAGCGTAGAGAGCTATATAGCCCCATGAAGTAGAAATCACATAATGAAATGCCATGGCACAAGAGGCTTTAGTAACGTTTGGTGGAATTCTCTATGAAGTTTCCCCTTTTTGTAATTATTTGCTTTATTCATAGACTCACTTGCTATTTGAAAGAAATTTATCCATGTATACCCACCTGCTTGAATGCAGAAAAGTCTCCTTATAGTCTCACTGAACAGTAAATCCCCTGAATCCTGGAATTCTAGAATGTTCCTAACCTAGTATGAGGGAGACAGTACATCAGAAATACTATCATGATGAGGATCTGCTGTCCAACTGGAAACATTCTCTGATAATAAAATCCCAGAACTGATCTCACCATTAGCTATTCTTGTCTTTACCTGTAATGTACCTTGACCAAATCAAGAGATATGCTGTTTCTCATCTCCTGTCTTTCCTCCATTCTTTATCACATCTTGTCTCCTGACATTGGCCAAACTACAGCCAAAAGCAAATCTAATCATATACACTTAGCATTTATGAAGCTAGCTTACTGATTTTCTCAAAAGGTCCACTGTTTCTGAACCATAGCTTGGAAATTACAGAGATTGAATTAATGATTCCTACCTTTCATTGTCTTTATACTAAAAGTATGTGTAGGAATTTTTATGAAACTAACTGAGATCTTTATACGAATTTAATGTACTACCTTCCCAGGTATAGATAATAGATCCAGCTTTATTGACATGACTGACTAACAAGAAAAAGATGGGATTTCATTTCACATAACAGTGGGCTCCAAAGCAGAACCAGAAGAATAGCACAAAGAAAGCAATAGAAAAGCCTGGCCTTGAGCATCACCACACCTCATTATCACTTTAAACCTCTCTCTTGGGGAAGCCGGGATGGCTCGGTGGGTTAAGCGCTCACTTTGCAGCACTGGGGACTAAGGATCAAATCCTGGCCCCGGCCCGTGCGGAACCATATGCTGAACTGGGGTTCAGTTCTCTCTCTGTCTTTGTATCTCTCTCCCTCTCTCTCTGTCAAAAAAATTGATAAAATAAATAAACTTTAAACCTCTCTCTCCTTCTTTCCCCTCTCTTCATCTGTGTGTGTGTGTGTGTGTGTGTGTGTGTGTGTGTGTGTTTAAAGAAAAATGGTAATGTTACATTTGTTTTAAATTAAGGTAATAAGATTATATATGTTTTAGGTGTATGACATTATAATTCGATATCTGTATACACTATAATGTGCTCACCAAAACTTTATTTTTTATTTATCACTTTATATTTGACCCTCTTCACTCATTTCACCCTCCCCAACCCCCTTCCCCTCTGGTAACCACCAACCTGTTGTCTATATCTATGAGTTTGCTTTTGCTTTGTTTTATTTGTTAATTTTTTATTTTGTTTCTTTTAAGAGTTGCATGTACATAAATAATGCTGAAAGTATATATTAACTATAATAGAAATTGTGGCAATAGATTCGAATCAGAAATGGGTCTTCAGTATATAGACACCTAGCCTTTTCCTCAGGCATTCTGAATCAGTGTTTCCAGAGACGAAACCCATGAATAACTATCTTTAAAATGTTCTTCTGGTGATTCTAATGTGAACCCATACTTAAGTATCAATATATAGACTATGGCTTCAGTTATTCAGGAAGTATGGTCTTAAAGATAAGATTTTTACTAACCTCCTGACTACTTACTGCATAGTGGTCCTTACTAGGAAATGTCATTGTTTTAACCCAGAGAGGAAAAGTGAGGGATGATGGATTAGAAACTCTCTCGGGTTGTAGAACTTTGTGAAATACAGACCTTGTATAGTCTACAGCAAGCTTGTCCAACCTGTGGCCCAGGACAACTTTGAATGCAGGCCACCATGAATTCATAAACATTCTTAAAACATTATGAGGTTTTTGTTTGTTTGTTTTTGCCTTTTTTTTTTTTTTTTAGCTCATCAGCTATTATTAATGTTGATGTGTTCTATGTGTGGCCCAGTACAATTCTTCCCATGTGACCCAGGGAAGCCAAAAGTTTGGACACCCCTGGTCTATAGAGTCAGTAAAATCCCAGGATATGACTGAGAAAGCTGATTCTTCAAAAATTCTGTTTTCCTAAAAAATTAAATGATCTTATTAAAATAATAAAGGCACATGATTTAAAAAATCAATGAAAATATTATTTTTCCTACCTACCAAACCATACTCCTAATTCCTATAGGCAATGAAAAAGATTCTAAAGTAAATTACCAAAATTAAAAAAGTATGTAATTCAGTGCATATGCTCCCTTGTGTTTAGAAAAGATTGTTGTTCACCTTTCTTTTTCTGTATAAAATAATGAATTAGCATAATAGAGACATTATAGAATACACCTTTATGGTACGATTGTGCAAGGACATATTACAATGTATTAAAAGATTCTCACACTGGTTTATTTTGATGTGAAACCCCTAGTTATGTACCTCTTCGTACAACTAAGATTTAATTTTCTATCAACTATGCACTGTGGTAGATGTCAGGCTGTTTTTTGAGATTTTACTATTACAGAAAATATTGCAATAATTTCTCTTTACACTTGTGTTAATGTATCTTATAATGTATTTCTGGAAGACAGATTTCTTCATCAAAGAGTATTTCTATAATTTATTTTTACTTTTAAGATATCATCTACTCTTGATCCAAAAAATTGTACCAGTTGACGTTCTCATCAATAGCATAATAGTGCTTTTTTTCTCACACTCTTGACATAGGTTTTTATCATAACTTTTATTTATTTAGCAGACTATCGATTTTTCTCTATTTAATTATTACCATCAAAAGTCCAAATTAAGCAGCATGGTGTTAGCCCAAAATTCTGATGTAATCACTTAGCCACTTGCTTATACAACAGGGAAATCCTATGGAATACACACAGCCATTAAAAAGGCATTAATTCCATGAAATTTGTTTCCTCCTCCATGGGCCATCCATGTGTAATGGAAAATGCATATATTCTAGCTATTTGTCAATGAGAAAAAAAAACATATATTATGCAATCTAATTGAAAATATATTCATTTGGAAACTAATAAAATCTTCAGCTTGGTTGAAAAGATTCTAGATTCATTAGGGATTTCAAATTTACAGTGTAATTAGTCTGAAGATATACTTCTGAGAGACTGAATGTTGGAGTGTAAAAAAAGAAGATATAAACATGTAATTATTTTATTACATGAATAACCTCATATATAAATTTTTTTTAATATTATTATATTTTATTGTTAAATTTAATGGGGTAACATTGGTTGGTAACAATTAGATAGTTTCCCAATGTACAACTCCACATCACATCACCCATGCATCGCATTATGTGCCCAGCTCCCAGAATCAGGTCACCCTCCAACCCCATATATCTGGTGCCCACTCCCCCTTCCCCCCGCAACTCTCCCTCCCCCCTCCTCCCTCCTCTCCAGGTAAACACCAAACCATTGAGTGTGTCCA
>PVKE010031864.1:0-18803 GCA_004027555.1 Craseonycteris thonglongyai
CTCTCTCTCTCTCTCTCTCTCTCTCTCTCTCTCTCTTTCTCTCTCTCTCTCTCTCTCAGTCTCTGTCTGTCTCTCTCTCTCTCTGTCTCACCTTCTCTCAAACAATAAAATAAATCTTTAAAAAAATAATTACACAAGGAGCCCAATGAAGGATGTTCACTAAACACTGCTGACTGATGTACGTATAGCAAATTGCACTATCACCATGCTGTACTCTTTTTCCGCTGGACAGATATGCAAACAAAACAAAAAGACTTATACAACAACATCTGAAGGTCAACCAAGACATTTATGTATGAATTAAGGAAACCTTTGATCTGAAATATACCAAATTAGATAGATGTTTATTTCCTATTTCATTAAATGATTCATAACATAAAAATAATAATAATTAAGTTCACCACATGCCCTTCACATGAAACTGAATATGGTTCCAGTAGCAAGAGAAGGAGATTACCTATTGTAAATGCTCCAGGGCATTTTGGGAGGTAATTGTGAAAACCTCAGCATTAGCAGCACATGCCAAAGACCCAAGGTCAATGGCTCCTGGAAGGTCATGTAGGCATGTTCTCAGAGGACATATGAAATCAGTAGGAACAACCAGCCTTGTTCAAGGTTAGAGAAACGGGAGAATAAAACGAAATTATTTAACACGGTCTTACTAGCCATTCACTGTTATGTGAGTATACTCCAAAGAAACAACTACTTGCTGTGAAACAAGGTGTTTAATAAATAAAGTTTAAGATCTGGGGTCAGACTGACCTAAATTTGAACTCAAGCTCTGCCACTAACAAGCTGTACAACTTTGTACAAGTTATTTAACTTCTCTGAGCCTCAATCCCATCATTGTAAAATTGAAAATAATAATAATAAAACTTAATTCATGGTTATTACAAGAACACAATGAAACAATGTGTGTAAACCTCTGCACAATGTCTGCCATATATGAAGTCTGACAATTAAGTTCATGAACTTGCCACCGTGTGCTTTTGTTGGTAGCAACGTACAAACAACTCAGTAGTTTCATAACCTTGGTATATCAGTATCTCACAGCTGTGTTCATGTCAATGTGTGGCGGTGTCTTGCTGAGTAGCATTCATTATTGTTGTTGCAGATTTTCGTGTGCCATCACGAGAATGTCAGAACTTGAACTGGAGCAATGAACAAACATTAAATATGTTGTTTGAATGTACCATAACTTCTTTATCCAGTCATCTAGCAAAGGACACTTTGGTTGTTTCCACGACTTGGCCACTGTGAACAGTGCTGCAATGAACATTGGGGTACATGTACCTTTGTGAATTAAGGTTCTCAAGGTTTTTTTGGGGTTTTTTTTTTTGGGCGGGGCGGTTGATACCCAGAAGAGGGATTGCTGGGTCATATAGCAATTCCATTCCTAATTTTTTGATGAATCTCCATACTGCTTTCCATAGTGCCTATACCAATGTACATTCTCACCAGCAGTGTATGAGCATTCCCTTTTCTCCACAGTCTCTCCAGAACTTGTCTTGATCATAGCTATTCTAATAGGTGTGACTGTTACCAACCAATGTCACCCCAATAAATTTAACAATAAAAAAAAGTTCAAATCTGAAAAAAAAAATCCTGTTAAACTTGGCAAGAGTGGAAGTGAAATCAGGGACACATTAGTCCAAGTTGATGGGGATGATGCCATGAAGAAAATGGCAGTGTACAAATGGATTATACATTTTTTTTTCCTGAGGTGAATGAAAGCATCACTAATGAAGAGAGGTCAAGGCAACCAGGAACAAGAAGAACTGATGCAAACATTGGAAAAATTAGTCAAATTTTGTGTCAAAATCATCGGCTGACTATGAGAAGCATAGAAGACCAAGTAAACATTGATAGAGAAACAGAAAAATCTGAACTGAAAATCTTGATTTGAGAAAGGTATGAGCAAAAATAGTTCCAAAGGTGCTCAGTGATGAACAAAAGCATAGTTAGCCAAGACATTTTGGAGAGGCAAGATGATGTTTTGGACCATGTTATCACTGGTGATGAAACATTGGTATACCAATACGACCCTGAAATGAAACATTCAAATGCACAATGGAAGTCAGCCAATTGTTGATGGCTAAAATGGTTCCCTCAGTCCAAATCAAGAGTCAAAACGGTGTTGCTAACCCTTTTTGATATGAAAGGCATTGTTTGGGGAAACCAGTATGGTTCAGCAGATTAAGTGCTCTCTTTGCAGCCCCGGGGAACGAGGATCAAATCCCAGCCCCGGCCTGTGCGGAACCACATGCTGATCTGGGCTGTGCTTCCCATGTGGGAAACCCCCAGTTTGGTTATCTCCCCCAAGTTCAGCCCCTGGCTTGAGGAGTAATGCCTCCCATGCAGGAGACCCCCAGCCCAGTTCCCACCCTGCAAGGCCCCTGCCCACCTACGTGGAACAAAACCATGTTGAAAACTGGTGATGTACAACTATGGAGACTACTATGAGCCCTCCCCCTTCTCTCTGTCTTCTATGTCTCTGTCTCTCAGTGTCTCTGTCAAAAACAATAAAAGAGATCTTTAGAAAAAAGAAGGGATTATTCATGATGAATTTATATCAACTGGACAAACAGGCAACCAAGCTGACTAATTGGAAGTGCTGAAAAGGCTGTGCATAAAAGTTAAAACAGGGGAAGCTGGGATGGCTCAGTGGGTTAAGTGCTCACTTTGCAGCACCGGGGACCGGGGATCGAATCCTGGCCCTGGCCCGTGCGGAACCATATGCTGAACTGGGAGCTCCCCCAGTTTAGTTCTCTCTCTGTCTCTGTATCTCTCTCTCTGTCAAAAATAAAAATAAATTAATTAATTAATTAAAAAAAAAAGTTAAAACAAAAACAACTTGAACTTTTCGCCAAAAGCTCATAGTTCTTGCATCATGACAATGCACCAGCTCCCACAGCACTGTATGTGAGGGAGTTTTTAGCCAGTAAATAAATCACTGTATTGGAACAGCCCCCACTCACTTAATCTCACCCCCAATGACTTATTTCTTTACCTGAAGATAAATAAAATATTAAAAGAAAGACATTTTGATGGCATTCAGGACATCAAAGGTAATACTGTGACAGCTCTGATGGCCATTCCAAAAAAAGAGTTCCAAAATTGCTTTGAAAGATGGACTAGGAGCTAGCATTTGGTGCATAGCTTCCTGAGAGGAGTACTTCAAAAGTGACTGTAATGATATTCAGCAATGAGGTATATAGCACTTTTTATAGGATGAGTTTGCAAACTTAATTGTCATACCCTATACATCTTTAAATTTATTTGGTACTTAGATTATAAAATGCTTTTCTATCTTTGAAATGAAAAATGAAATGGCGAGGGAAAATGATTAAAGAGTTCAGATCTGCTTTAGGCACACTCTATTTAGTAGCCCACTGAGTTCCAAGAAACCAACTCTCCCAGCTGTCACATCTGGAAAAAAAGAGTTTTGTGTCTCTATAGGAATATTGCCTGGCTAGGCTTTCGTAGTGGCCTCCATGGTAAGCAAACCTTGCAAATACATTTCATTGTTTAGATGAAGATTCCAGATGCTCAAATTTGGATGGGATTAAATGCTAATTGGGATTGTAGGAAAGATAACATTATGAGGGAGAAGGCATACTCAAGCTATGAGGAGTACATGATTATTTTTAATATTTTATGTGGGAATGAAGTTTTAATAGTTGAAAGAAGTTCACAAAACTATATGACTCCAGTTTGGGTTTAAAAATATTTTTTTCACTTTCAGAGGAAAATCTTGTGAAAGTCCCTAAAATCTAATGGTGATTTTATTTGGGTAGTAAGATTAAACCTTTTTTTTTTTTTCATTTTTGCAAGGAACATTTTTTTATAATGAGATAAAGATAGTAATGTTATAAACTGGTTCTGTGTACCTAGGTAGAGTGACATGCAGAGCCAAATGCTGGTTGGTATAGCTTATGGCAGGAACTGGAGTCTGCAAAGGGCTGGAAAGAACCTAGGATAATCTTCTATCAAGGGGCCTCCTAAAGACCTGAAATGAGAAGAGAAGCTGCCATGCTGAAGATTTCCTTAGGCAAAGACCAAAGACACTACTGACAGCTTTCTGCTAACTCAAAGGCAACTTCAAGCAAAAGACAAGGAAAGTGCAAAGGTGTGGAAAGAAGAGGGATTGTTTTGTTTGTTTTGTTTTGTTTTCTTTTTTTGTTTTTTCCAGGACCTGGAAAGTGAAAGGGTTCACTTGGAGGGTGGAAGTGAGGGAAAGTTATACAGAACAGTTAATTGCTCCAGGGCTCCAAACTGAAGGACACATGACCTGGAAGGGAGGGATAAGAGAAGTGAACAACTGGTGCCTGAAGCAAACTGTTTAGTAATTTAAATTTGTGCCAAGCTAATTGCATAAAACAAGACTATGTACCTGTAACTTCTATATTCTGCATATAGGTTAGAGCCTAAGATTTCTTCACAGGAGGGTAAAATCATCTGTTCTTGAAAATTATTGCCCAAGCAATAATTACTTTGGAATGGAAGTTGATATAGAACTAAAGTAAAAGTTCTGATCTCAAGGTTATACTCTATAGAGAAGTTACCCACCCCCTATCTTTGAGCCTTGGGGGTGAAAAGTTATTATTTGAACAGTTTGCATTTATTAAGCAGTTAGTGTTTGGATGGTTAAATGTGATGAATGAATTATGTCTTTTATTCTCCAAAGGATTTCCATAAGTTAGATATAGCTATTATAACCAACTTTACAAATGATAGAATGGAGAGATAGCTGGCAAGGGGCAATGTTAGGAGTGTCTAGCTCTGAAACCCAAAATTCTTTTATAATGAAACTGTGCTCTTGTTAATGCTAAAAATTCCCTGTACCAGTCCGGGGCCTGTTAGGAAATGGGCCACACAGCAGGAGGTAGGCAGCAGGTGAGTGAGTGAAGCTTCCTCTCTATTTATAGCTGCTCCTCAACACTTCTATTACCATCTGAGCTCTGCCTACTGTCAGATCAGTGAAGGCATTAGACTATCATAGCACAAACCCTATTGTGAACTGCGCATGTGAGGGATCTAGGTTGTGGCTCCTTATGAGTATCTAATATGATCTGAGGTGGAGCTGAGGTGGTGATGCTAGTGCTGGGGAGTGGCTGCAAATACAGATTAAGTTTAGCAGAGAGGTTTGACTACACAGAGACCATAATAAACCAGTTATTCATATAAAACCCTATCAGTGAGTGGCAAGTGACAATTAAGTTGCATCTGGTGGCAGGCTTTACTTCAATTGTACAACTGCCTCTGGTGGCAGGCTTTAAGTCAGAATCTGACATTTATTTTAGTCCATGCATGGTCTGCCCATTATTTTTATTTACAACTTCCATCTGTACATTTTTCCTGCACTGCAAACTTGTCTCAGTCACAGTTTTCATAAACCCACAAGCTAACCCTAGCCAAAAAGAGTAAAAAACAAATGTCACTGGAAAGCTTCTTTGAAAAGGGAGGAAGACCCAATGATAAGACAGTAGAAGGCTCTCAGGCTGCCAACAAAAAGAAAGCTGCATTCAAATGAAAATATCAAGATTCCTACTTAAATTATGGGTTCATTGTAACAGGTGTTTCACATTCTTCAAGCTCCCTTTGTATATTATGTGGCAACTGGCTATCCAACGAAGCCATGAAACCTTCAATACTGCTTTTCCATATAGAGACTAAGCACTCTGTATTCAAAGACAAGACTTTGGAGTTTTTCAAAAGAAAAAAAAAAGTGAACACAAAAAACAGAAGCAATTATTGAAGGGCACCACTTCATCAAATGTGTCTGCACTGACAGCATCATCCTTAGTGGCTAACCGCATTGCTAAAGCTAAGAAGCCCTTTACTGTTGGTGAAGAGTCGGTCCTGCCTGCTGATAAGGACATTTGTCATGAACTTTTAAGAGAGGCTAAAGTTCAAAAGGCAGCATGTGTTCCTATTTTGGCTAGCACCATAACTAGATGAATTGATGAAATAGCAGAGGAGATTGAGACACAATTGTTAGAGGGGATTAATGAGTCACCATGGTATGATATTCTGGATGATGAGTCTACTGATACTGACAATAAGGCAACACTGCTTGTTTTGTGGGGTATATATTTTCAGGAGGATGTGCATGAGGATATGTTATGTGCACTTTTGTTGCCAACCAACACCACAGCTGCAGAGCTATTCAAGTGTTTAAATGATTACATATCAAGGGGAAGCCGGGACGGCTCAGTGGGTTAAGCGCTCACTTTGCAGCCCTGGGGACCGCGGATTGAATCCTGGCCCCGGCCCGAGCGGACCCATATGCTGAACTGGGGAGTTTCCCCAGTTCAGTTCTCACCTGGGTGAGACCCCAGCCCAGTTCCTGCCCTGTGCAGCCCCACCTACCTGTGGAATGAAGCTATGTGGAAAAACCAATGATGTGCAACTATGGAGACTGTTCTGGGCCCTCCCCCTTCTCTGTCTCTGTCTCTGTATCTCTCTCTATCTCTCTCTGTCAAAAACAATAAAAATAAATCTTTGAAAAAAAATGATTACATATCAAGAAAACGAAATTGGTCATTTTGTGTCAGTATACACATGGACAGAGTGGCTGCCATGACTGGACAGCTTTCTGGTTCCCCTACTTGGGCCAAAGAGGTTGCTTCTGAATGTGAGTCTTTACACTGTGTCATCCATAGAGAAATACTGGTAGCTGAAAAATGTCACCTGGACTTCACAACATTTTGCACGATGATTAAAATTATCAACCACATTAAAATGCACAACCTTAACTCACGTCTGTTTGCACAGCTCTGTGAGAAGATGGACACAGAGCACACATGTCTTCTCTTATACACAAGTGAGATGGCTTTCTAAAGGTAAATCACTGCCCAGAGTTTTTCAGTTATGAGAACTGCTCCAGAGATTTCTTTCAGAAAAACAGTCACCACTGACAGCACGTTTGAGTGACCAGAATGGGTCTCAAAACTTGCTTAGCTGGAAACACAGGGATAACTCAATAATTTGAGTGCTTGCCTTGCAACTTTGAGGTCCAGGGATCAAATCCCGGTTCCAACCTGTGCAACCATATGATGAACTGGTAACCACTGAGATGGTGCCGAAGGGTCTCAACTCGCATGTGGGAGGCCCCCAGTTCAGTTCCTGCCCTGTGATGATGCACTTATACCTGTGTAGAATAAAACTATGTCACACGTAATGATTTACAACTATAGACACTGCTCTGAGTCACACACACTCCCCCTTTTACACACACACACACACACACACACACACACCTTCTCTCAAACAAACTTGCTTACTTGTGTGACATATTCAACTTGCTCAACAAACTCAATCTGTCAAGTCAGGGGAGAATGACAACAATGTTCAAGTCAGCAGATAAAGAGGCTGCATTCAAAGCCAAATTGGAATTATGGGGGTGACAAGAAAACATTGGGATTTTTGACATGTTTCAAACATTAGCAGAGATTTTAAAAGAGACTGAACCAGGGACTTCTTTCCCTGTCTGGTGTATGATCACCCTTCTCAGTTTTCAAAAGAGTTTCAGCATTAGTTCCCAACCACAAAAGACCCCTGAGATGGGAAGGAATGGATCTGTGACCCATTTGTGAATAAGCTAGGTAAATTGATGGTTTCCATGTTAGAAGAGGATCAACTGGTTGATATTAAAAATGGCAATGGCCTTAAAAGTATGTAAGAGACAAATTTAAATCTCTATATGTTCTGGATTAAAGTCAATCCGGAATATCCTGAGATTGCCACAAAAGCACTGAAAAGCCTGCTTCTATTTCCAACACCCTATCTCTCTAAAGCAGTGTTTTCTGCTGTGACAACAACCAAAATGAGATTACAGAGTAGACTGGACATAAGCAACACACTTTGGGTGTCACTGTCTCCCATCACCCCCAGATAGGACCATCTAGTTGCAGTTAAACAAGCTTAGGGCTCCCATTGATGGTGTATTATGGTAAGTTGTATAATTATTTCATTATACAAGATATGACAATTAAGTTTGTTAACTTGGCACTGAGCGCTTACGTTGGTGGCACTGTAGAAACAACTTGATAAGGCTTCATAAACTTGGTATATCAGTGTCTCACATCTGTATTCGTGTTGATGTGTGGTGGTGTCTTGCTGAGTGGTGTTCAAAATTGTTGTTATATATTTATGTGTGCTATATGGAGAATGTCAGAGCTTGAATCAGAACAATGAACAAATATTAAATTTCTTGTATAACTTGGCAAGACTGAAAGTGAAATTACAGGCATGTTAATCCAAGTTTATGGTGATAATGCCATGAAGAAAATGGCAGTGTACAAATGGATCAAACATTTTTCTGAGGGCATCATCAAAGTGTCAAAGATGTAGAGAGGTCAGAATGGCCAGTAACTGATGAAAACATTGAACAAATTCATTGAATTGTGTGTCAAAATTGTTGGCTGGGGAAGCCAGGATGACTCAGTGGGTTAAGCACTTGCTTTGCAGCCCTGGGGAACAAGGACCAAATCCCTGCCACAGCCCATGTCCACCCATGTGCTGAACTGGGGTGTGCTTCCCATACAGGAGGCCCCTTGTTCTGTTCTTGCCCTTGCAGTATGGCGCTTGGCTCGAGGGAGCGTGCCTCCCATGTGGGAGGCCCCTGGCCCAGTTCCTACCCTGCACAGCCCTCACCCACCTGTTTGGAACAAAACCATGTCAAAAACTGATGATGTACAACTATGGAGACTGCTCTGGGCCCTCCCCCTTCTCTCTGTTTGTCTCTCTCTATATCTGTCAAAAACAATAAAATAAACCTTTAAAAAAAATTGTCGGCTGACTGTGAGAAGCATAGCAGACCAGAGAAAGAGGAAAATCTGAACTGAAAATCTGGGCATGAGAAAGGTGTGTGCGAAAATGATCTCAAAGAAGCTCACTGATGAACAAGAGTAAAGCAGAGTTGAAGTTTGCCAAGACCATTTGGAGAGGCAAGATGATGCTTTGGGCCATGTTCTCACTGGTGATAAAAAAGGAGTGTATCAATATGACCCTGAAACAAAGGGTCAAAGTGCAAAATGTAAGTCAGCCAATTCTCCACAACCAAAAACATTCCATCAGTCCAAATCAAGAGTCAAAATGATTTGCTAACCTTTTTTGATATCAGAGGAATTGGTCATGATGAATTTTTATCAACTGGAAAATCAACAAAGTTGACTATTTGGACAAGCCAAAAAAGGCTGTGTGAAAAACTTAGACAAAAAGAACCTGAACTTTTTGTCAACAACTCATGGCTCTTGCATCACAACGATTCACCATCTCCCATGGCATTATCTGTGAGTGAGTTTTTAGCCAGTAAACAAATAATTGTAATAACTGTATTCGAGCATCCTCCCTGCCCACCTGATCTGACCCCCAATGGCTTTTTTCTTTACTTGAAGATAAAGGAAATATTGACAGGAAGACATTTTAATGACATTCAGGACATCAAGTGTAATACTATGATGGCTCTGATGGCCATTCCAAAAAAAGAGTTTCAAAATTGCTTTGAAGGGTGGACTAGGTGCTGTCATCAGTGCATAGCTTCCCAAGGGGAGTGCTTTGGAGGTGACCATAGTGATATTCAGCAATGATATAGGTGGCACATTTTATAGGATGGTTCATGAACTTAATTGTCCCACCTCATATGTATGTAGAAAATGTTAAGTGTAAAGAACAAGAAGCAACTAGTGTTCTTCAAAAGGAAACTGGTTAACTATATCATAGTTTAGCCATTTAAAAAAACATTAAGTTGATCTATATTTTCCCAAATGGAAAAAAATCATCAAAATATAAGCGAAAAGAAGCGGGATGCAGAATGGTGTGCATTGTCAGAGTACTTTTGAAGTAATTATTATATATATATATATATATATATATATATATATATATATATATATATATATATATATATATATGATTCATAGATATACTAGTATATAAATAACATTTTTTCCTGAAAGGAAATACAAGAAGCTTTTAACAACTCTCATAAATACCTCTAGAAAGAGTAGTTGGGTTATTATTTTTGTGTCATTTGGAAATATTTGGGCTTTTCAAGTTTTCTTTTTCTATCTATGTCTGCTGATTAAAAAACAAACCTTATTAACTCTTTTAAAGAAAAACCAAATAGCTAGCATTTATTTAAGGTTTGTAAAGAACAAAGGACTGTGCTAATAATCTTATATATAATACTTCATTAGAGTCTGCCATTAAATGATTAGCTCCATTTTACAGGTGAGGAGTTAGAGGCTCAGATGTGTGACATCACTTGCTTGAGGTCCTACAGCTCAGAACAGCTAGGAGGTGGAAAAGCTGCCATTTAAATGCCTATCTGACTCAGTTCAGAACCTTTGGCTTTCAACTGCCAGGCAGTGCTTTTCTAATTGGTCTTTATGTTTTCATTGCATAATAAAAGTAAACTGGTGAACAACTGGAATCTAATAAAATATTGTATGTGAAAATACTTGTCCAAGTATAGATATTTTGGGGGAGGACAGAAGAGGAGATGGTAGGGAGTCTGTTTAAATTGGGCAGACCTATACACTGACCCCCAGACAGTCAGGATATTGTTTTCTTGAGGAAGTGATCAACAACTTTATTTTGTTTCTCCTTTAATAACATTTTTAAAGATTTATTCTATTGTTTTTGACAGAGACAGAGACATACAGAGACTGGGAAGGGGGAGACCCAGAGCAGTCTCCATAGTTGTACGTCATCAGTTTTAGACATAGTTCCATTCCACACAGGTGGGCAGGGGCCTCACAGGGTGGGAGCCCAGCCGGGCACCTCCCTCATGGGAAGCACACCTCCTCAAGCAAGGGGCCAAACCGGGGAGGAGAGAACCGAACTGGAGGCCTCACGCATGGGAAGCACACCTCAGTTCAGCACATGAGTCCACACAGGCGGGGGCTGGGACTTGATCCTCAGACCCGGGGGCTGTAAAGTGAGTACTTAACCCCCTTAGCCATTCCAGCTTCCCAGTTCTTTAACGATATTATAAAATTATGTTTATTTCCTTTTGCCAATAATGGCTGATTGTTTAAAAATTAAAATGATATGAAGAAATAAAAGTTCATTCATAATATCCATCACTCATAATTAATGACTGTATTAGATTTTAATGGCTATATAACTATATATTGTACACATTCATACTTTACATACATGAGAGCAACTCTATATTTGTTTAGTATCTTCCTTAATTTTTTTTCAGCTTTACAATATATCATGGCTACTTGTACATATAAGCACTTCTGAATCTAGTTTTCCTTTTATAGTAGCTGCATAGTATCCCATTTTGTGAACGTACACACACATACACAACCCACACACATTTTTTTATCATCTATCGAGGGACATTTAAATTACTTCCAACTGTTTGCTTTCCTAAACATTGCTGTAAGAATCCAATTCCCAAGAAAGTTTAGCAGGAGCTTCCGACTGAGTGTGGCATTTATCAATGCTCTATCTAGTTTCTGAGAGTGAGCCAAGAGGACTCTCTACTGAGAGGAGGAGTATGTTTCACTGTGTGGAGAAACAAAGGACTCTCCCCCAAACACTTTGGCCAACACATTCAGAACTACTAGAGTTTCCAACAGGTGGGACAATCTCAACAAGAAGAGATCCCTGTTTTAATAGTTTAGTAACAGAGTAGAGACTTGCTACTTCTGCTCAACACTGATTGCTGGATGAGAAGAAGAATTTCCAGACTCAGTTACAAGCAGGGCTGGTGCAGGGCTGTGTATTCCACCAGACAGTCTGGAGACAGCTAGACAGAGAGATGGGCAGCAGAGCTCCAAATCAGGCAACAGCACGTGTGGAAGGAGTAATGACCTATGGGGAGACTTATAACTCATAGACTAAACCTCTTCCAGCAGAGGGCAGTGCTTCAGATATTAGGCGGGACCAGAGCCAGCTGGAGCCAGAGCTGGGGATTTCGCTGAACAGATTGCACCAGCCCTAGGCCGAGGAGAAATTGGACTCAACTGTCCTTTGGATACTGTAAGTGGCATTGGGGAATACTCAGGGAGAGATACAATAGAACTTCACACTATTGTGATTTACTTGTTTTCTAATATCTAACAGTTTGGGTTTGGTAATCTCTTTTTATTCAGCCTGGCCATTAGGGAATGCAGGTAAGGAATTTTGAGTCAGTTTGACTGGACTGGCCACCGAATCTCTCAGGTTTCTGGGTGCATGCTTGAATAAAAACGGGGGGTGGGGTGGGGTGGCATGCTAAAAATTCACGTGTATAAGCTCTGGGCCTGTGGATCGGACACCAAGTTTACAAATAGAAAGTTAGCAGAGGGAAATATATGTAAGAAGTAACAACTTTATCTAAAAATAGGAAGTTAATATTTAACACTGAGTCCTCTGGTTTTGAATTTCCATGACTAAGAGGGATGGCTCTTAAAACAGCCTTTAACACGGAAGAGCTAGCCATACAAATAGCTGTGCATGCAAATATGACAGATTGAAAAGTAAGTTTGCAAGCCCAAACCATTGCCAATCAACTGTTACCTTTCCTGCTGTGTAGCAGTTGGAATCAGAGGCAAAGCTCAGTTGGAATCAGAGGCAAAGCTGAGTTAGAATAACTGTAAAGTCTATTTGCAATCCTATTGTTTTCCAAGCCTGGTGACCATAAAGAAGTGACTTTGGCATGTGCTGATGGAATCAAGGCAGATCTGCCAAATGATAAAAGTACCGTGTTTAATGATTTCTCAGGCACAGCTAAGTAAAACACACCAGCACATACAAAATCGGAGCAATAGTGAAGTCTAAAGGTAGTTTGCACGCGTTTCTTCAAAAAAGATCAAGAAGAAAAATACCAGCAAAGAGAATAAAGTTTCTTGGCTGTTTTATTTTCCCTGCCACTTCTAGTCCACAGATGTTTGCTTTTCTCCCGGTCTTTAGATTATTACTGGCTGTCCTGCACAGGTCAACTGGCGGATCAAGTCCTCGGTCGAGATGGGGGTGGCTGAGACCCTGAGGGGCTTCAGGGGCTTTGGGGGTGGAACTGTCGGCAGAAGCAGGAGCAACTGCGGGCAAGGGAAAGGAAGGACGCTGAAGGTTCTGAGGCTCTTTGCCAAGGCCAGAGCCTCCACCAAAAACTATTCCCAGCCATCTCGCTCAGCAGGGCGCGGCCCCAGCGCCACCCGACTCGCTCCAAAGAGGTGGGACTTTCCCCACCGGAAGTGATCCAGTCCAGTCTCAGGGAACTGGGGCACCTCAACCAGTGTGTCAGGGAAACCCTTCCGGGTGTGCACTGGGGGGTGGGGGTGGGGGGGTGGATGAGAAAAAAAAAAGGTGGGTTCGTCTGGAGTCCCTGCGGCCGCCGCCGCCGGACGGCCCCCGGCCCTCTCCCCTCCGCAAGCAGCAGTGCTGGGGCGGCGGTGAGACAGAGCACCGGCCCGTGGCCATGGCCTTGGTGTGACTTGGCCTCCCGGGCGGCCGGGCGGGTGCGGACGGCAGGGTAAGCTGTGGTTTCGGTTGGCGGAGGCAGCCGGGTCAGCGGGAGGCGGCAGCCTGGGATGCTGGCTTGGGGCCGGCGGGGGTCGGGCGGTGACGCGTGCCCCTTTCCCCCATAACAGGCCGGACGACGCCCGAAGGAGCCGCGGCCCAGAGACCCGCCCGGGGGCAGTGAAGGGAGCGGAGTCCACAGGCCTGGGCTAGCTCAGCGGCGCCAGCAGGAAGCAGGGTCCTTGGGCCCCTTTGTGCGAAGGGCGGGGGAAGGGTGCGGGCAGCCCCTAGCTGCAGGCTCCTCCGACGCCCGCCTGCTCGCGGGGCCCCTCCCGATCTGCATCTCCCGCCCTGGCCTCCGAGGGGCGTATTTCATTTCCCCACCCTCGCTGGGCTACTCCAGGCGTGCCCTTCTCCCCACGCCCCCAGCCTGGGCTTCAGTTCCTATAGGAAGGACATTACCACCCCATCCCCACCCACCCCGACACTTAGCTCTCTCCCCTCCCCCGCTTTTAACTTCCTCTTCCCGCGTTGGGCCCTCGGCTTCTCTGCACTCTCCTCCCTAGTTCGCAGATTTCCGCCCACCTTCCACCTCCCCGACCGCGCCGCAGCTAGCGGGGCATTCTTTTCCCTCCCTCGGGTAGGAGTTGGTGAAAGTGAGACTCATGAGGGAATATAAGGTAGTGGTGTTAGGGAGCGGAGGGGTTGGCAAATCTGCCCTGACTGTGCAGTTTGTCACTGGGACTTTCATTGAGAAATATGACCCGACCATTGAAGATTTCTACCGCAAAGAGATCGAAGTGGACTCTTCCCCATCGGTGCTGGAAATTCTGGACACCGCAGGAACTGAGCAGTTCGCCTCCATGAGAGATCTCTACATCAAAAACGGCCAAGGTTTCATCCTGGTTTATAGTCTGGTTAATCAACAGTCTTTTCAGGTAACCAAACCAAGTCTTGTAATTTGTGAGAAGGGGGTTTGGTAATGCTACTTTACTTCTGGTTTGCTTGAACTGTGCGCTAATGACTATGTTTTGCTTTTTTGAAAGTTAGACATGGCGCATTTTTGAGGTTATTCCTGGCACGGAAAAGTATTGGGTTATTTCTATAGAGTAGTAAAGTAATAACTGTCAACAAATAGGTTAAAGTTATTTTTAAGTCAAATAAAAGTTCAAAAGCGTTAGAGAAAATGAAATAGGTCAGTTTGTGTACATTTAGCTTGGAATATAACCTTCTGAAGCTGCTTGTTCAGTTCAACAAGTATTGATGAATGCACTCAACAAAACAACATTAACAGAGTATGTCGGTTAAATAGAGCACTTTGGAAGTAAAATTATTTGGCATTGTCTGTGTAACTTTTCCCACTCTGTGCCTGCTTTTCCCACCACCCACCCCCTCTCTGTTCTCACCTAAGTTTCTCAACCAGATTCTTAATGCTGCAGCTGAAGAATTCAAGACTTGCCTTCTAGGTACTTTACTTCCTTGGAACATGTGAAGGAAGTTACTAATTGAAAAGACTAGTACCTGGAATTAATAGCTAACACAAAATGTAGAATGACTCTCCTTTTCTGTAGTTACCAAAATTGTTTCTGATAATATTGACTATATTTATAGAAAATACACAGACCTGGAAACACTGAACAAGTGCAGATTTGTAACCCCGGTTGGATGGCCAAACTGGAGATGGGCCAATTTCCTCGGAAAATCTGTCCTGTCCTTCATTGGGAGACAGACTGAGCATTTAACATTATTTTAAGAGATGCAATAAATGTTGCTATTTATTCCTTGAAAATAACCTCATATTGACCCATTATATTGACTTCTATTGATTTAGGAAATGGATATTTTTCTGCATTTAAAAGTATGCACTTAATGTTGTTTACCTAAGAGACATTAAGTGCTTGAGTCAAGCTGATGTGCTAATTCCACTTTTCTTAGTATTTTAAATTAAAGTATTATAGTGAACTTCTTCAGTAACCAGATTTAGCGCTTCAGGATTTTTTTTTTCTTTTAAACATAATAAGTTCTGGGGTAAATGAATCAAAGCTATATTGACCAAATTCAAATTCATTTCATGTAGGTTTTTATTTCAAAGCAATAGTATAAAAGCATTTCCCCCACAAAAGTACCAAAGTACTAAAGGTGTTACATGACAAACATTTTCTTTCTGAAGGATCCTCTGGAGATTTGTTACTCTATTAGCTGACTCTCTTGAGGCTAGAAATCTTTTGAAGGGTGTTTCATAAGATCTCCATTATATCTTCTTTTGTTGTAGATGTAAATATGGAGTGAAAAAAATGCCATTATTTTCACAGAGACTTAAACCCTTTTAAATACAAATGCCATAAATTTGGATTCTCAGCTAAACTTGGGTTCCCATAGAGACACTGGGGAAAAAAAGCTTTACCTAGAAGACTAAAATGATACATGATCAAACAGAATTGTTGACAATATCAAATAATTGTATATTTTTGTAAATTTTCATTGTCCCCCTTTTTTCTTCCTCCTGCATGTAAATATTCTGTTTATTGTATTCAATTTAAACAAGTTTATATTTAAGTTAAATCTTTGAGGTATGAAAAATAAAAAAAATTATAATGTTAATGTCAAACCTTTAATATTGTATTCAATCAATACTCCTCCCCTTAAAATTCATGCTACTGGAGAATTGCTAAGGTTCTTATCTTTTGTAATTAATTTTAATTACTTAGGAGAAGTAATACAGTACACTTGGTAGAAAATTCAAGTTATAAACTGGAATGTAGGCAAAGAAAAGTATGACTTCTCACTCAGATGCTCACCTGCTTGTCCCAGGAGCTGCTCACTGTTACAGTAGTTTCTAGTGTATTTCAGTATATTTAAAGTGTTTGAGTTTACTGAGATAAAAGCATACCATTAAATTTAAAATGGAACTTATAAATGTATGAGTCTGTCTTTAACTTTGGCCTTCTAGGCATGACAGTGTTTTTGTTTCTACCTTATACACTTTATCTTAAGCACTCTTGCTAAATGGCTAGGAATTCATAGGTGCTACAATTCTGTGCTAGGATAACAGGTGTTAAGACAAGTGATGACAAGCTGGCAGGTTTAAGGAAATGGCTGAGCACTCTTATGTATTAGTGGATTCATCATATTTGGGAACTTGCTTTTTAAATCACTATAGATTGTGAGAAAGAAGTGATTGAATGAGTCCTAAGGTTAGTGTGAAACCCACATTTTATATTCATGACATAAACCCAGCACAGTGGGTCTTTGGAAATTATCCAGTTCCTACTTCAATAGAGAAAATTATATTTTGTCTATTTGAGTGTGTAGTTTTATTTTGGATTCAGCTTTCTGTACTCAACTGAGGGATGACTTCTTGTGAGATTGTAATACTTCTATTGTGGTTATGTAAACAGCATAATTTATTTTCTTTCTTTTTATGATTGAATAGGATATCAAGCCAATGAGAGATCAGATTGTCAGAGTGAAGAGATATGAAAAAGTCCCACTAATCCTAGTAGGAAATAAAGTGGATCTGGAATCAGAAAGAGAGGTTATGTCTTCAGAAGGCAGAGCTCTGGCTCAAGAATGGGGCTGTCCTTTCATGGAGACATCGGCAAAAAGTAAATCAATGGTGGATGAACTTTTTGCTGAGATCGTCAGGCAAATGAACTATTCATCCCTGCCCGAGAAGCAAGATCAGTGTTGTACAACTTGTGTTGTCCAGTAAAAAAGATAACCTCAATCATGGCCATACCGAGCAGGTTAGTAGTTGATAGAATCTTATGAGCCCAAGTGTTTTGTTTTTGATCAAGTATAACAAAAAACTGGTTAATATTAATACATATTGCGCTACCTTAAATTTCTTTATTTTGAAAATGGAATTTCCCTTGGCACAAGATAGTGAACATTCAACGTAGAAAATCTATGAAATGTAAACAAGCAAAATAAAGGTAAGAAAAGTTTTGTATTCCTATCACCAAGATTTATTTTTTTAGAGTGAGTTACTCTTCTTTCTCCACTCAGTTGATATCATTCCTTTGTGGTGGGGTGAATTGAAGGATAATATACCTTTTCACTGTTTTGGTAATTTAGTATCCAGAATGCACAGCAGAGCATCCAGTAATAAATTCAGAAGATGATTAGTTTTGTTTTCTATCCTTTTCTATCCCGAGCTGGAGAGCTGCTATAATTGAAATCATCAATTTACTAATCACTCAAATGCTTGATTAAAACGATGATTATTTAATCAAGCTCATCTGTACCTTATACTTAAGGAACTTAAGTGACCTCTAGTAATAACAAATTATAGTGCCACAGTGTACCTTGATTTCATTATAAAGATACGGTCTAAATGAGAACCTGGCAAAATCATCTGTGATGTGTTAGAAGAGAAGATTGTAAGCCCAGGAAACATTTTTATTCATTTTAATAAACAATGAAGTTAATAATAACAAACTTTCACACTTTTCATTGAGTTAAATGATAATAAAAGCTTTTTTACGTGAATAAGTTTTGTAAAAGTTAAGTTATATAAAACTTATTGAGCATTTAAAATGAGATTGTTTTATCCATATCATGTTTTTTTTAAGATTTATTTTTATTGTTTTGACAGAGAGAGAGATACAGAGACAGAGAGAAGGGGAAGGGCCCAGAGCAGTCTCCATAGTTGCACATAATCGGTTTTTCCATATAGTTTCACTCCACAGGTGGGCACGGGGCTGCACAGGGCCTGAACTGGGCCGAGGTCTCTCTCCAGTGAGAACCAAACTGGGGGCACTCCCCAGTTCAGCATATGGGTCCGCATGGGCTGGGGCCGGGATTCGATCCTCAGTCCCTGGGGCTGCAAAGCGAGTGCTTAACCTGCTGAGCCATCCCGGCTTCCCCCATATGGTTTTTAACTCTAGATTATAATTGAGCAGACAGTCTCACATAGACAGTAACACTTAGATAATGAGATAAAATACCCAATAGCACAGATGACTGAGAAACCACAGCAAATGCCAGGCTAGCCTGACAATATCAGGAATGGAATTGATTGTCCTGAGCCAATGCTGACCTCAGGTCCAGAAAGCAGTGTTGGAAATGGCAACAGGCATTTCAGATCGCAGTGATGATTCCTAATCTGTCTGTCTCCATATGTACTCCCTTGAGAAAAGACTTAACAGCCCCTAATTTATCTCTTTAGACAAGATTTTCTGTCAAGTAGTATCATCTTTGAAAATGAAGGATGAAAACAGTGCTTTATTCAAAATGCTTTCACTCATGAGCTTTCCAGCATACCAGAATATGATGAAAACTCATTTATTTTCTTATACCTAGCTACATCTGTTACCATATAAAGTCACTATTCAGACTGT